>KV425624.1:0-11993 GCA_001632425.1 Neolentinus lepideus HHB14362 ss-1
GAAAATCGTCGCCGGCCTTGGGAGGCTCCCGCTCGGCTGGACGTTGCTGCCGGCCGTACTCGGCTGCGCTGGAGTCCTGCCGGCACCGCCACTAACGTCACTGTCGGCGTAGAACAGCTACGTACCGGTCGTAGGAAGTAAGGCGGAGGTATGCAAAAGGAGAATAAGAGGGGGATGGAGGAGAAGGAAGGTTTCGGGATTAAGAAGGAGAAAGGAAAAGACCTCATCAAACATTTAAAGATGGACAATAGCAGTGAACGGGGATGATAGAACCTGAACTATATATAATAATCAGAAACTCGACTCTGGCAGAATATAAATGGCCACGCTTAGGCCTAAGTAGTTTTTGCAGCCAATGGAGACATCACGAGTTGTATCGTACAACAGAGCTCACATAGAAGTACAATTGATGTCTACTTCGGCAAAGCAGGGGTATCCGCAAACAGGAAGTCTGCCATACCAGGAGGGTACCGCAAGCCCCGGACAGCGTCCGAGTTCTCCGCCAATGACCTGACTTCCGCAATATCTTCCTGCGTCAGCTTGAGCTTTGACGCATCCAAGTTCTCCCGGAGGTACTGGATATTGGGAGTAAATCAGCTGCTATTACCGTCTAGGAGGAAGCTTTTGACACCCACCTTTGCCTTTGTTGTCCCAGGAATGGGGATGATATCATCACCTTGGGCGAGCAGCCAGGCAAGGGCGACTTGGCCTGCGGTCGCACCGCGGCGTTCACCGATGACCTTCAAACCGTCAGCGAGCTTCAGAATGTTGGGGAAATTCTCCTTGGAATATCGAGGGACAATTTTGCGGAAATCACCATCCTCGAAGTCGTCAGGAGATTTCTGTATTAGGTAGGTAAGTACAATGACACGTCCTTGGCCGAAAATGAAGCGAGATACTCACATATCTACCAGTCAACAGCCCTCTGCCAAGCGGACTATAAGCAACAATCTTGACGCCAAGCTCCCGAGCAGTCTTCAACAGTCCGACTTTTTCGTCCTCGATATCCAGCGTGAATGGAGAGTATTCGACCTGGATGGCTGCGATGGGATGCACGGCGTGTGCCCTTCTCAAAGTATCCGCAGAAATCTCCGACAGCCCTAGGTATTTCACTTTTCCTTGCTTGACCATATCGGCCATAGCGCCTACGGTCAACTCAATGGGCACTTTGGGGTCAGCGCTAAATGGAGGGCGCTTGTTAAGTCGATGCTGGAACACGACAGGGAACTGCGTACCGGTGAAGATAGTATAAGTTGACATAATCAGTGCCGAGTCTTTTCAGAGATGTTTCAAGGCACTGTTTCGCGTATTCCGGCTCGCCATTGACCATACGATCTGCTTGATTGGTGAAGCCGAATTTGGTGGCAAGGAAGATGTCCTTTCGCTTTCCAGAGCGCTTGAACCTAGAAGATTGGATTAGAATTTATCAAACGTGCGCGCATATGCCTATAAACCATTTGCCAATCAACTCTTCAGAGTCGAGATAGGCATTGGCCGTGTCCCAGTTTGTGCAGCCAGTTCCGTAAAGCTCGTCCAGGAACTGATAGAAGAATTATCATATAAAGCTCTGCTCTAGAGACTTATAGAACGTGCCTTTAACCGTTCTTCGTCTGACGCGGCCTTGCCATAGAACGCAGAAATGCCCATGGCACCATAACCAATGGCCGTCACAGAGTCGCTTCCTATTTTGCGGGTGGGCAAAGACATAATCGTCGAGAAAGACTGTTCGAGATAAGTTTCGGTGGTCCATATCGCCCAACGTTAAGGCTATATATACAGGTCTTGTACCTTTCTTCTGCCATCACGTTCTCGCACCACTTACTCAGCAGCCTACTAAGATAGCCGGAAACTGACGTATGGAAACCTCGGCTTGAATAGAATAGAAACGAAGACGATTGAAGTTACAAATTTAGCGCTGTCCAGTCATCGGCGCCTGAGACGGTGAAGTTCAACAGTGCTGGGCTCGACAGCGCATCTACGCCGTCAACCCTTCGAGGTCAAAAGAAAATCTCCAACGAGATTTTGGCTAAGGGTTGCCGATGAGTGAGTCAAGCTGAGACTTCGTATAAAAACCCTCGACGACAACATGAATTCAAGTCACCTAGAATTGGTACCGTCATTCTGTCCACTCATGCTAGCGCTGCTCGAGGTCGGTCTGTATGATGTCAACGGTGATTTTGGCAGCAGGGGCAGGCTCGGGCTCGGTCTGGATCTCCAAAGCGCGGACGAGAGGTGTGACTCATAGACTGAAGTGCGGAGGCTTCCTGTAGGACCTTGATCCCTTCGTCACGGTGCTGAAGATCACTGCGGTAACGGTCGACCACAGCTTCGTTGCAGTGAATCAATATGAGCAGGAAGTGAGTAGATGGAAACATGTCCACTTACCGCATTGCTCCGGATACTACTTCTGCAGACTCTGGTACGCCGTCCGAGAGTTGTCCAACTTAGTCACAGCTACTCAAAGGGCAGAAGGAGTAACCCGGGTCCAGCTGTCCCTTCACCTGAGAGAGAGGACTGAAAAGCAAACCAGTGACGATCAGACATGGGAGACGTTGCTAGGAGGTAGCAACTGTATTTCTGTCCGATATGGACCGTCACAAACCTGAGTAAGGTGACAGTTCCGACCTGAACACTCCCTGTTGCCATACTCCATAGTGAACAGCAAATTACGGCGCGAATAACCAAAGATCGAGAATACTGAAGGAGCTCACCTCGGATGCCCCTTCACTAACTTGAGCGGCAATGATTCAGTGTTAAATGGAAACGTAATTGGGCTACAACATCGGATTCGAAGGTGCAGATGTTAACGTGAATCGCTGACCTCACAGCACATATCAATCATCCAGACATTAAACGCTTCCAGTTCTCGATGATAGACATGCTTCGATTCCTTATCAGCACTGTTGGCAATGGTGAGGACGTTTGACCAATCATTGTAAATGAAAGGATGATGTACTGTACACGTATCATATAGTTGAGAGTCAATAGAAATCCATCGACGGGAGTCGAGAGTTGGATTCTGGGTGGATGCATGCAGGATGAAGCGAAGGAAAAAAGTACATACATGCTAGGACACATCCCCAACTCGCTCTGGCTGCCTTGAAGGCTGTCTTTCAATATTGCTCCCTCTGCTCTCAACTCACGGCGGAACGACGGATCTACACCTCATGACCCGAAGAAAGAGCGCAGAAGTGTGGGACGAGAAGAGGAATCACGGTGCGCTGCAAGCAATGTCAGACTCGTTTTCGAGGATCAACAGGCCCTGTAAGACGACTAGCATATCCAGGCAGATTTAGTATTCTGCTCGACAATTCAAGAGTAACCACAGATTCAGAGCACAGACACGAATTAATGAAAGTGCAGTTGTAAGACACCTGTTCGCCATATTAAGCTTCCAAGAGCTCGGTATTTTGCGTGCAATCGGTCCAGCCACTTTAGTCTTTCGCCACAGTGAGTACCTTCATCCCCTGTTCTTACACTGTCATCAGCAACGTCTAGGACAAGGCTGCATCGTTGTGGCAGATGTCGCGAGGAACCGTAGCAAGCACCGATGCCGAAATGGATCTGATGAGACTGTCTTCGGGCTCGCGGCCATCGTCATCTCAGAGAAGAATGTTAGCCGAGGAAGCGCCTAATCGACTCTTGTCTTCAGCCGCTTACGACCTAATGCCAGTGCATTCGGCTGGCAGTAACCAAGGAGGTGCAGCAATGTCCGTCGACTCGCAGTCGGACAGACCATTGAACGTGACGGACGCCTTGAGCTACCTGGATGCCGTGAAGGTGCAGTTTCATGAGCGACCCGATGTGTACAACCAGTTCCTGGATATCATGAAGGATTTTAAGAGTCAATTGTAAGTCTTTCAGTACGCGCTCCGAGAGCTAACATGTATGGTCTCTCAGCATAGATACTCCAGGCGTGATTCAACGCGTATCCTCGCTCTTCCGCGGTCACCCTGATCTCATCCAAGGCTTCAACACTTTTCTGCCCGCCGGATATCGAATTGAATGTAGCTCGAGCTCTCAGGAGACGAATTTTATCACTGTGACTACTCCCACAGGGACGACTACTCGCTCTGCTGCTACTTATACAGAAACTACTGCGCCTTCTGCCACACGCGATTCTAGCTACCCTTCTAGCTCACTTCTTGACACATCCGCTGGTTATCAAGATATGCATCCCTTAGTGGCCCCCAAGGACTCCAAGGTACTAGAGCCAGCCATGAGCTATGTCCAAAAGATCAAGTTGCGCTTCACGGACGAGCCAGAGACGTATAAGCAATTCGTGGACGCGCTCAATCATCACAGGGATGAGGTGCGTCGTATTTTCTGTGGAAGCGAGGACTTGGTGCGATCGAGCGCTGCAGGAGGCTTTGTTTGCGCGGGTAGAGATGATCTTCAAGGATGATCATGACTTATTCGAAGAATTCAAGGATTTCGTGGCAACGCAGCGGGCGCAAATAGCCGATGTGATGAAGGGCGACTCGCGCCCCTCAACGCCGGTGACGGAGACGCGATCGCGTAAGAGAGCGGAGCCTTCTGTGTCGTCGCAAGGCCCGGGAGAGTCGAAGAGGAAGCGTAAGCCGGTCGAGAAAGAAAACGTATCGTCCACACGGACCGTTGATCGCAAGGTAAGCAAACCACAACTTAAGGTCCTTATATTTCTAACTCGATGTGCAGAAAAGTAAACATGGGAGTAACCAGAACGAAGTTACCTCCTCTCGTATCCAGCGCCCACCCTCTCCCCGCCCTGCCAAGGTGCACCACCACCCGGCACTCGCAGCCAACCCGAGCTACTTCTCTGCCCCTCAGATGTTGCCCCAAATTCCCGCAGTTAACTTGGCTATCAGCCCGCAGGACGAAAACAACTTCTTTGACCGCGTGAAGCGCGCGCTGGATAGCCGCGAGACGTTCAACGAGTTCCTGAAGATCGTCAACCTGTTCACGCAGGATATCATCGACCGCTCAAGGCTCATCAAAGAGAGCCGGACGTACTTGGGGAGCAGTGAGCTTATGGTGCAGTTTATGGAGATTCTTGGGTGGGATGAGAGAAAGGAGGGGGAGAGGGTGGCGGCGGAGCAGTTGGAGCAGGCATGGGTGGCTGGACGGGCGAAAGGTCTTGACATTCCGAGGAGGATGGACTTGACATCTAAGTATGGGAGCTATAGACGTCTTCCGGCAATTGTGAGTACCATCTAGTTGCTCCCAGCACTCTCCAGACTGATATCATTGTCTACAGGAAATTAATGTTACATGTTCCGGCCGCGATGAGATGTGCAAGTCTGTCCTCAACGACGAGTGGGTGTCGCATCCCACATTCGCCAGCGAAGACTCTGGATTCATGGCTCACAAGAAGAACATATACGAGGAAGCACTCCATCGCAGTGAAGAAGAGCGACACGAATACGACTTCCACATCGAGGCCATCACCCGTACAATTAGTACTCTAGAACCCATCAACAACAAGATTGCCCAATTGAGCGCCGAGGAGCGTGCCAACTTCAAGCTCAAGGCGAACCTAGGTGGAGTCGGTAAAAGCATCCATCAACGGGTCATTAAAAAGATATACGGGCGCGAACCTGGCTTGGATGTTATACAAGCTATGCAGGACTCTCCTGCACTCGCTATACCCGTCGTCCTGGGCCGTTTGAAGCAAAAGGAAGAGGAATGGAAACGTGCACAGCGGGAGTGGAACAAAGTTTGGCGGGAGGTCGACGCAAGAAATTACGAGAAGTCGCTGGATCATCAAGGTATCACGTTCAAGATGAACGACAAGAAGGCCACGAGCACGAAGGCATTCTTGAATCAAATTGAGGTGGCTCGAGATGAACAGATTGCGAAGCGCGCAGTCATGGTTGATCCTCTCTTTTCTCGAGCACGGCCGAGACATCAGTTGGAATATTCCATGGAGGATATCCCAGTACTTCAAGATGCCTTGCGGTTGACCCTTGCTTTCCTCGATCGGACGCAGAACCAGATAAGCTTCGCTGAACGCCGAAGAATCGAAGGTTTTATCCGGCTCTTCGTCCCAACGTTCTTCATGCTTGACCACGCTAGCTTCAATGCTGCCTTCGTCGCTCGTCGGGAGATGGTCGACAGCGAGACAAGCGATGAAGTTGCTAGTATTATTGACGAAGCAGAGGTCATCAGTGTCTCGAGCAGCAGTTCGAGAAACGGGCGGAATGGGCGGAAGACGGGAGGTGGGCACGCGGGCGATTTGCGCAAGAAGCTGTTGAAGAGCGAGCAGGCGAAGTCAACTACGAGGCGGACGAGAGCCCAGGAGCTAGCATCGCCGAATACGTCTCGTCCGGCGTCTCCGGCTTTGGCAGACCAGATGCAAATAGATTTGGAGGAGAGTAAAAACTCAGTGCCTGAGAAGAACGGAGAGGCTTCGAGTTCGTCGAGTTCAAGCCAGCCGAATCGCATAGACCGCAAGGGCTCATTTTTCACGAATACGATTTTCTACGTACTCTTGCGACTTCTAGAGGTAAGCGTCTCCTGTGCCGAATAGTCTAAATTTGGCTAATTATTGGTGTAGCTCTTGTACTCTCGCCTGCTGTTCTATAAGAACCTCAGTCTATCTCCTGAGGCGAGCCTTGCCAATGGCCTGCGATCATATCCCATGCTTCTAGACGCATGCGAGAGATTATTTGATAACGAATTCGAGCAGCACGGCTTTGAAGATCAAATGAGACAATGGTTTGGCCCGAGGGTAATTGAAGGGTCTTCGGTCATGCACGTAGAGGCTGACTCGGATCGTAGGACGCGTACAGAATCTACACCGTCGATAAGCTGATAGGAGCGCTTATCAAGCAGGTATGTCGCGCCGCAATGTCGCCGCCCGCAAGAGCGATTCCTGATGACTAGACCAGATTCAATTGGCCCTGTCAGATCCAAAGTCCATGGATCTCTATGAGCAACTTAGGAAAGAGAGGCAGATTTTGATGCCCGTTTCTCAGGATTACATTAACCTGCGCAAACAGGCTGAGGCGATCCTGGGGCCAGATGAGAATCTTTTCCGTATTGATCAGGTACGTAGCCAACAATGACTTCCATATGATGAATGAGGCTAAGCATTCTCCACCTACTGTAGTATCCCGATGCGAAATCCATGACCATTCAACTACTCGGAAAAGATGATGCCAGTGATAACGACCCTGAAGTGTTGAGCGGGCGTTGGCAAAGTTACTTAGATTCATTTGTCTCGGTAAGCCATTCTTCGTGTGATGCTTAGTTGGTCTGACAGCACTCGTCTTTTAGGGTGACTCCGCTGCTGGTCTACCACCTAACAAAGTTAAGCCATCGTTCTTACGAAGGTAAGCATTCGACGATCTCTCCATGTGCGCGGATTGACTTAGTCTCGCTTTGCAGGAATCTTCCCGGGTTGCCGGAGCTTCCTAAGATCGCTGCTCGTGGTGGCCTCGAGATCAAGGTTTGTGTTCGCACTTACCGCCTGTTCTTCGTTTCAAATACGGAGGACGTGCTTTTTCGAATGCGCGCGCCGGAAGAACTGGAACGAGCACAAAAGCATACCCCGCGGCCCTTGACTAACGCGAAGTTCCTGGACTCCACACCGACGGAAAGCTGAGATTTGGTTGAATGCTGTGTTGTCTATAGATATTATGCATATGCATATGGACCATGTTTGATTTGTTGTATTATCATTATTGGGTGTATCTCTAAGTTCTGTTTTATAATGGGTGATCATGACTACAATGTGGGTTCCACTACACTCAATGCCGATACATCGGTGTTTAAATGAGCGTGGAAGGGCTGACTGCGCGTGCTAGGTGGATCTAATGACAACATCCGTCGCAACATTGCTTACTCAGACACTTATGATAATTAACTCTGATATATAAAGCGGTGCGAATCTCAAGATAACATCCTCAGTCGCGGATCCCCTTGCTACGACGGCCATAATCATGCCTGAGACCATCACACTTTATACTGCCAAGGTAAGTTGGACGAGAAAAGTTGTGGAAAATTAGTCCTTACGACTTACGATCATCATTGACAGGTCTGCCCGTACGCTCACCGAGTGAGTTCCTTGATGGTATCATAAACAATCGTTATAACTAGCATGAAACAAGGTTGAATTGGCCTTAGAGGAGGCTGGTGCTCCCTATAAGGCATACCAAATCGATTTGCAAAACAAGCCCGAGTGGTATGCGCCGAAAGTTAATCCAGCGAGCAAGGTACGTTCCAAGCGTGACTGTTCCTACCAGCTTCAAGTTATGATTGACCATGGCGAAATGCAGGTGCCTGCTGTAGCGTACGGTGGTCCTGCCACTCTTCCGGAGTCACCGTCCCCAGAATCTACCAAGATCGCTGAATCCTTGGTCTTGCTGGAGTTCGTGGCCGATCTCTACCCGAACTCGCCCCTTTTACCCAAGGATCCTGTCCTTCGCGCAAAAGCCCGATTCTTCATTGACGCTGTTGGAACCAAGCTGAACCCCAAGTACTTTGCATTTGTTCACCGTGGCGATGCAGGCGGAGCCGAGGGCTTGTTGCAAGGTATCGATGACATCCAGAAGCTGCTACCTGACGAGGGGTATGCGGTGGGCAAGGACTATACGATTGCAGACGCCGCCGTCACCCCGTTCCTTGCTAGAATGGAAATATCCCTCAAGTACGACCTTGGGTCCTTCGATGTGGGAGAGGGCGTGAAGGTGTACGAGACGCTGCAGACCGACCCCAAGTTCGCGAGGTTCAGGAAGTACTTCAATGATTCCAAGGCAAGACCCAGCTTCCAGAAGACTTTCGATGAGGTAAGTTCGGCGATGAATGCATGGTCAGCCGATTTTGAGTAACGCTTCTCTAGTCGTATTTGGTTGAGTCGTACAAGAAGAGATATGAAGCGGCGCGTGCGCAGAAGAAGAAAACCGATTGACCTACGAATAAGCATAAATTGTAACGCATATGGACAAGTGTATGATAACTTCGGGCAACCTGTGGACGTATTAACATGTGGATTTTCTTCGCTACCTGTCGCACTCAGGATATGAAAAGAGTTCGAGCTGGGCCGTAACAAAACGAACCCAGACACTGTCGGGACCGATCATCAACCTGTGGGGCACTCTTAAGACAGAAGGCGATTGTAACTTGATGCCGTCCGAGAAGTAGGAAAAACCCCTCCGAGGGTATATATATAGAGAGAGAATGGTGAAGTAAGATATTGCAACGACCCAGGTAACCTTGCGATGACCAGTCACTCCTGGCCCTCATTAACTCTTCTCTCTCCACTGTCCGTCCAGAGGGCACATTCACCCGTGATCTGGTTGAGCCACAAGCGCCGAGGACTCCGGCGGTTTACTTGGTCGGTATCATCTCTGATAACGAGCTTTCCTCTGGTATTCGACGCGGCGACTCTTGCCAACAGTTCCGTACTTCGCATGTACGCAACGTAGTCGACCCGCCGGACGAAGATCCGCTGAACACGCGGTGACATCCCATACCTGGAGTCTTGTGGCGGAAGATTCGTCTCCACTTCCCGCATCAGTTGCTCCCACTCGATGGGCAAGTTAGTGTGCAAGCTGAGGTGCGTGAGCTGAGGGACAGATGTTGTGATGGTCTGCAAGATGGTGTTATCCCTTGGAGGAGTTGGACCCCAGTGAGGTGGAGGTGTGACGAAGGGCAGATTCCAGCGAGGTAAATCTGAATTGAAACATCCCTGTACGTGCAAGTGGGATAAATTCCGAAACTCTGCACCAGGTGTGGTAGACAGATCTCGCGGCACTGAGTAGGGACCGTATACCATTAATTGCTCTAGGGCCGGAAGGACGATTGGGGACAGCAAAAAAATTCTATGGCTGAGGTTCAGGCATAGTAGGCGGATGGAGGGTGCGATAACCGTCAGAACGCGACACAGCTGGGTGCCAAAGGTCTCCTGTCCTCTGCCGCCGCTATTGAGTGTCGTCGATGTAGAGATAGACAACTCTGCGACCTCATCTAGGGCGGCTCAGTAGCAGAGTAAGAAAGGAGGAAATCTGCTTGTTTCCAAGAGTGCCATTGACTGATATCGGTAGTGATCAGATGCGTCTCGAACGTATTTCGAGACGGCGGACAAAGAACGCCCTGTACCACCATCATCGGTGCAGGCAAAGCTGAATGTTCTTCGCCATAGCTCAGTTGGAATCCTGTCCATCCTGGCAGAGCGTGTTCGTCGTGGATTGGAGCCTCGGAGAGCTGACGGTGGCAGAATACAATGTCCCTTTCATCCTCAGGACGCGTCTTCAGAAAGCTGATATTACGAGTCCTGAGGTACGAAGGAGGCGTTTCTTTAGCCTGGAAACTGAGCCGAAATTTGATAGACGTGGGAAATCCTGTGCCGAGAAGACGTGCGAATTTATTTTGTGGTTATGCTTCAAAACTCGAGAAGCGCCGGCTGTCGCCGGGCATGTACCTGGACTTGCAACATTGCCAACGGTGCGGTTGCAATCGGGAATGTTAATTTTGTTATGTCTCTTCTAGTGATATTCATGCTGACAATCTACTAGTTTATATGCATATATGAAGCATCTTATTTTATCATGAAAGTGGACATTGTTTTTAGATTTCAGTTTCACTGTTACATGGATTACAAAGTTATGTTACTCTAAGTACATCGTCTAGGCGGTGTGTTGCTTGCGTGGACTGTATGCAGGTCCCTCTTTTGTTCGCTTGTTATTGTTAGGTACAGGCAGCAGCAGCGGTGCCAGAACATGCATTTCAACCATGTACATTCACGGAGAATGTGCATTCATTCTTGATAGTCCAATGAGAAATAGAGAAGACAACCTTGACGAGAGCACCTTTGAGTGCCTTAACATAGTCAGGGGGTTCAATCAAATTTCTGTCGACATCATATGCTGGAACGAGGCATGGACAATGACTCTTGGCTGTCACCATTTGCTGGGTGGTGCATGGCTAGTTCTCAATTGTCTAGGTATGTTCATCTGTGGGGCAGTGAGTATTTGCCAAATTGATGTAAGATGGAGATTTACCATTTTGACCAGAGTTGTTGTCATCATTATCAATTCTCTTTAGTTGCTTTGTAAGTAGGTTGATCTGTAAGAGAGCTTTTATAGTACTTACCTCAAAACACTTGTGATGGATTTTGACACATATGGTCATCTGCTTGGACTATCAGATTCTTGACCTCTGCATTGTGAGTTGCTCCCAGGTTCTGTATGTTCCATATGCCCCAAATGGCTCTTGCAAAGGGGTCCCACAAAGCATTCTTGAACAGGCAAATAAGGTGGCAGTACCTTTGCCATCTTCACAGATCATTCTGGTAGTCCAACCCATGTCAGCAGCAAACCTGTCCCATAACAGACAAGCTGTTGTTGGGGAGCATGGCTATTGGAAGGCTAAGGAGAAAGGAACAGATGCAGGAACATGTCAACAACCATGAGCAACCAGCCTTAGAATGGGAGAGAATGTTCTGTGTCAGAGCTCTATCTAATGCCACAAACAAATATAAACAAATACAGTTTTGATGGCTTCATTCCTGAAGTGCAGGAAACCTTGCTGGTTGCAAGGTAATGTGTAATGAATTTTGGAACTCCATCTGTAGTGTTGACTACAAAAATGGTTGGTAGTCTCATTTTAGCATATTCCACATGTGGCTCCATTGAATAGTGTCCATTGATGTGCACAGACACACAATGAAACCCACAAAGAAGAGACCTAAAGACAGACACAACCACAAAGCAAACACCAACCCCTTGGTGTCAGATGGCTGCGAGGCACGGGGTAACAAAGGGTATAGATAGTTTGGAGGGCATGAGTGTAGGTGAGACATATAGGTGGGGCTAAAGGGATGTTGGCACCAAGTCGCTATTTGGTGGCAGTCTGATCCTAGAGGGACTATGCTATGCGCTATGTAACACTATGCACTGATACGCACAGACACACGATGAAACCCACGGAAATGAGACCTAAAGTGTAGACACAACCACAAAGCAAAACACCAAAGCCCTTGGTGTCAGATGGCTGCGAGGCCCGGGGTAGCA
>KV425624.1:26439-91578 GCA_001632425.1 Neolentinus lepideus HHB14362 ss-1
CCAAAGCCCTTGGTGTCAGATGGCTGCGAGGCCCGGGGTAGCAAAGGGTAATATAGTTCGGAGGGGATGGGTGGAGGTGAGACGTATAGTTGGGGCTAAAGGAAGGTTGGCACCAAGTCGCTACTCGGCGGCAGTCTGTGGAGTGAAGGCAACGCTATGCACTATGTAGCGCTATATGCACGGCACTGTATGGGCGCTGTACGATAGTCCTCCCATTCGGCGCTATGTGGTCTTCGACGCTCTATAGTGGAGCGCTACTGGTAGTCACTATCCCAAAAGCAAACCTACACTGACGCACACTAGCACTATCCCACAGCGAACGCAGAGGTACGCAAGAAGACAAAAAAGAGAGGAGACGCCACGAACACCGACGACACCAGAAAACACGACGTAGCGAGATCCCGCTGAAAGGCCACAGACGCAACAAGACCCAAAAAACACACGCAAGACGGACCTAAAAACAAAGCGCAGAACCAAAACACACACATGAACAGCCGACAGAAGATAACTTGTTGTACAGACAGTAAAGTAATGGCTTAAATACATAAGAACGACTACTCTGTGTCCGATCCTATCTACCTACTACCGTGAATTGTGCCTCTGCTCAGCCTCACATCCATACGACCTGTACTGCCTTGCTCCTAATCCACATGCGCCCTGCGACCAATAACCTGTGCGACCAACTCTAGCACGCGCACCGCTCCGCGGACGGGAGCCAGTCGGGTGCATCTTGACTTTGCGTTAGGGTGCGCCTCTTCGATGATCCGGGGGTGGGCTATGCTGCCGATGCTAGCGCAATGCTGCTGAAAGAGGGATAAAGGGTGGGGCCGCTCTGTGGTGCAGCGGTGTCGTGATAGCCGTGGTCGCGCCATGTGTCGATGCACACTGCACACATAAGGAAAGTCGCGCCAATAGAACTTGCGCTGATCCGAGGCGACGGCAGGCTGTACGCCATATGGAAAGGCACCCTGAGACACCGCCTCGGTTCAGACCGCAGTAAGAACACCAGCCGACGCATGCCGAAATGTCGATGACTTGACTGAATGACGCTCAACGTCCAAGCTACCGAGGAGCCGTCCTAAGTCCGCCGAGGAGCCGAGAGCCTTGTCGCTGGTGCGTAGGGTCGCTAGTGCGCAGAGTACTGACAGTGCGCTATTGAGTCGCTAAGTCGCCGTTCCCATGAAGTGTGCGGAATCGCCCTAAGTCGCGTTTTCTGGGGTCAGAAGCCAACGGGGCCTATCAGCGCACAGCATGATATAAGCACTATACAACACTCCTCCTAATCAGTGCTATGTAGTATTCGATGCTCTGTATGAGAGCGCTACTTGCAGTTGCTAGTGATGCTGCAGTCCGGCTCAGTCCAGTTTTTGCTGAAATTTTCCAGACCTGGAACTGAACTCTGAGTCCAGTTCAGGGTATTTCCTGGACCTAGGACCTGAAATCAGGTCCAGTTCCAGTCCAATTTGGGTTTGAACCTGTGAAATTGCTATATTTGGGTGCAGTTTGGGCTCTCAGTGACCCTGTGAACCTCATTTTGGGTCCAGTCTGGCCAAAATCTGGACCTTGAACCAGAACCTAGGTTCGGTCCTGGGTTCAAACAGGTTCAACCAGGTTTGGGAACCAGATAGTGGCAACACTAGCAGTTGCTATCTGTAACTTGAGGTGTATAGACCACCTAATGCTGTAGTATTAATGTATTACATGTCTAATATTTTAACAAACCCTTATGCAATACCCAGTAATGTTTTAAGTGGAATGTATTAATGCCCCAGGCTGCGCCATACATTGCCCTGAAACCCGGGCTGGGTTTGAATTGGACTGCCCAGCACCCAGGCATCAAGATCTCAATCGGGTTTGGATGTCAAGTGTGGGAAAAAGGCTGCTATATTGGTGATAATAGTCTAGGACCTTGGTTCTGGCCCAGAAAAATGCGGAAAAATCGGAATAAATTAAAATATATTCCTGGACCCATTTGGGACCCCTCCAGTACTAAATATATATATATATATATAATGCTGCAGAATGGGATTCAGCTGTCCATATAAATTCGCAAAAAATGCCTAAAATGCCAAAAAAATCAGGGTAGCTCCTGGGACCTGATGGAGTCAGATGGCATCATGATATTATGTAATCCTTTCATGATATCCATTCAGCTGCTCATATAAAATCAGAAAAAATGCCTAAAAATGCGGAAAAAATCAGGGTAGTTGTTAGGACCTCTTGGGCCCAGATGCCATCATGATATCATGTAATCAACTACCTGATATGAACATTTGATGTTATACACCTCTGGAACCCACTTTTTAGCCTCTTTCCACTGGTGTGGTCCATTTCTCTATCTGGATGAGATTTGTCATGGTTGTAGCACCTCAGCCATTAGAGCTATAGATATGGGACTTGTCCCATACATTTATATCAGCTACCAGCTATCTATGGGTACCAAAAACTACCAAAAGTATTTTTTTCACACACCATGTTTAAAACACTTTTTTGTGTTTTCCCACACTAGTACCTCACCCCACAACTTGCCTTTTTGGGAATATGGTCACCCAATATAGGGCTACAGGTTTAATTAAGACACCATGAGATTCTGATGAGCAGGTGGCTACTTACCACTTTTGGGTAGTACCCCCCCTGCAGCCTCTCCCCAGCTACTGCTTTTGGGGGTTCTGGTGGTCAATATCACTCCTTCCTAGTGTATACTAGTGTATCAGAGTATACTGACTGAGTCTGGGACCATTTGGGCCATTATTCAGTCACCCAGTACTGATTGACCTCAAAATCATGCATTTATTGATACCCTACTACAGCCAGTATACCTACTGCACTGGAAACATGCCATAATATAGCCTAGATTATACCCATTTGACCCTAGATCCTATCTCAGTCACCCCACATACTGCCCAATACCACAATGCATGGTAAACAGCTTGTTCCGGTGCTGCTCAGGTCATTAGTCCAAACAGTCCGAAAATCATCCAAAAATGTCAGAGAAGCTATTTGCTATTGCAATGTGATACTGTGCAGCCTTTGGGGTGACTGGGATATTATCTAGGGTTGAGTGAGTGTACTCTAGGCTATATTATGGCATGTTTCCAGTGCAGTAGGTATACTGGCTGTAGTAGGATATCAATAAATGCATGATTTTGAGGTCAATTAGTACTCACAGGTTTCGTCGTGTGTCTGTGCATATCACCGAGTCCATTCACAGTGTTGCACACTTGTTTACATCCATAGCTAATAGTGACCATAATAGTATCTAGAGTGACCATGAATATAATGATTAAAGGAATAAGAAATGACCATTATAAAAGAGAATCCGGTGTGATGGCCTTAACCATCACAATGCAGTGCGAAGATGGATAGGATAGGACCACAATAATTCACTTGGGCAAGAGGGCCACTGCTCTGCATGGCATGGGTACAAGTCCTGAGGTCACTTGTTACATTTTCATATTGATTGTCCAAAACTTTTGTACTTCATTATAATTTAAAAATGGTCTAAAATGGATTTTTAATTCTATTTTTATCTTATTTTAATCCATTTTTTGATTATGATGGGGTATGGAAATTTCTGACAACCTCAGGACTCATAACAGTTACCATATACAAATCATCACCCAAACAAATGTGCCAGCCACCCTGGGCTGTACAAATTTTTCCAATATTTCTAGCAATTTTCCAAATTTTCTGAGCAGAAATACCAGCTATTGATGACCAATGATGTAAACAGCATGTAAAATCTCACAGGACTTCCAATGCCATCTATGTCATGCTCTTGCTGGTATCCTCACTCAATGAGCCAACTAATAAAGCCAGTGGACCAGTAGAAGGTAAAAAAGATATATACAACATCAATAATTACCATATTCAGAGGTGTAAATGAACAAATGGATGGGTGTCAGCCGTGCTGGGTTGTACAAATTTTTCTGATATTTTTAGTAAAATTTCTGATTTTTCTCAGTGGAAATACCAGCTATCAGTGACCAATGACATAAACAGTGTGTAAAATCTTGTGAGACTTTCATGCTGTCTATGTCATTCTCTTACCGGTATCTCATGCTCACTCAATGAATGGTGAAGTCAGCTAAGATTATACACTAGACTTGAAGCCTAAATTTATGAAGTGACCTGTGCAAGAGAGCATCTGGCCAATCAGAAGCCTATATTTGGAATTGATGCAGCACGCCACCTCGCCACCCACAACAAACGGTAATGGAAGTCGAATTCCCACAGTAAGAAAGCCCTCGGAGAACATATCGGGTACCTCAAAGGCAAAGAAAACACTAAAACTACAGGAATATTCACAATGACACATATATATGATATAAGCTTATGTTGAAAAGGAGGAAGGAAAAGGAGCAATTTGAAGATAGTGAGGAAGAGAATATCAAAAAAAGGGACTACAAAATGAGTTTGTAGTCTCTTTGTAGTGATCACTACAAATGGACTATGAATCTGGGATCCAATTTTGTGATTAGCACTACAAATATTTTGAAACACCAATTACTTGGCATGAGTTCCCACAAAGGACATCATTTGGCAACCCACTCATTTTGAGCATACAAACTCATCCTTTGTAAGATAAGGCCAGCTCATGTGCAACTACCTTGGTCACACCATGATGATCACGTGAAGGGTCAGACCCTGCAAAGTCATTCAGCCACAGGATAGAGTAACGAGATGCTTTATACATTATCTATGCTCATGCAAGGTATTATAGATACATGTACTGCTAGTATTATAGAAATCTAAGCTAAAGGTTTAATGTTAGTTGTACTCTGCATCAGTAAGCACAGAAAGGCATTAGATGCCAGCTCTCTCGAGCTTCTGCAGGATTGAATTTGGGAGCATGCAATGGCCGAGGTATTTCAGTATTTCTTCAACACCCATGCAGTCTGCTTGCCCAAAAGTCCCTTGTGGTAAGCGTCCATGAAGTGGAACATGCGAGTTGAAAATCTGGAGACAGTCATCTCATAAGTTAGCTTCCCTATTTAACTTTTCATGGGTACTTACATTCTCCTTATCCTCCTCGTCCCTGCCACTGAGACATGTAGACTGCGCTTTCTTGCAGTTCTGGACACACCCTGAGTTCATGGGATTGCATTTAACCATCCATCATGGTGGACACAGTCAACACGCTTGGGTTTCAGGGTCCCGCTTGAGTGTTTTTTCTTCACTCCAATTTGCCTTATAGTAGCTTCCACAGAGCAAATATCTCAAATATTTTTTATAGGAAATGTTGCTATGGACATGCTCGGCAATTCTTATAAAAAAATATCTTGTAGATACGAGCTGTAGAATATCTTATAAGCAAAAGTGTATGTTCTGCCCGCCAAACGGGACAGAAAAAGTCACGTGATGCTAGTCGTACATGAGCTGGCCCTATCTTACCTCAGGACTCGTAACTCCGCATCAATATTCGCTCGGAAATATTTATAGCTCACTCATTCTACCGTAAATCAGCGTAAAATTTCAGGATCCTGTAGTACACATCTCTCTCGTAATTTAGAAATTTTTATTACAACAAATGAATGAAAATTAAGTCCTCTAGGGACATTGCATCACCTGACAGTCCCATGTCACGTGATGTTCAAATACTGTAGAATTCCTAATTTAATTTTAAATATAATCACCTAAAGAATCACACTGCCAAACTCGGATAAAGCAAGCTCGTCCTAAAGCGGGCACCCACATACAAATCATATTTTATTTCTGTCCATCTGGGTTTAGAATTCTGGGATTTACGGCAGCGGTATCTTCGTTTCCTCTCTCCTTCATGTTCAAATTCGACTTCGATCTTCAAGACGATCTTGACGATGCTGGAGCCTTTGATTCCAGTGAATGCCGAACGGAGCAACAGGAGAAGACCAGTGCAAAGAGCTCGCCTGCATCAGTACAACCATCTGCAGAGGTTGCGCTGGATCAGCTCGTTTGTGTGCAGTAATATTTCGAAGTAAATTGTTTCTGATGGGGCATATTGAACGAAGTTAGCTTAGTAGCCTTCCGCCTGTGATATCTTATTCACATTTCCAGATACCTGTCTCGTCGGGCCAGTATGTGGACCTTGCTCGCCGGGACTTGTTCGACGCTCGTTTCCAGCTTATATCCCGTTCGGAACTGGAGAATAGTGAATCAGAGGAAGAAGAAACTTCACAGCAGGATCGCTCGACTGCACTGCAATTTATTGATGCCCCTTCTGACTTGGTACCTGGAGTCTACGAAGGTGGATTGAAAACATGGGAATGCAGTTTGGATTTGGTCACCTACCTAGACGAGCAAGAAGTATCCTACCGAGGAAAACGTATTCTTGAGGCACGTCAGGAACCCCTACCCATTCCTTGTCATTTACGAACTCGTTCTATTGCGATCAGCTTGGTTGCGGGACCGCCGTCCCATCCCTGTATATCTTGAACAGGCTATTCTCTACGCGTACCGACTTAACAGAGGGACAGTGGAGCGTCGAAACTCACATTCACCTGCAAGATTACAATCGTTCTGTCTTGGAGCTTATCACTCTCCCGAATGTTATCATGACATGGTGTGCGTATATTCGTTGGGTCCTCTACATCGAATCTGATCCTCGCAAAGATCTGTCTCGGGCGTCTCATTCCTATCGCGGGACCTCATCAGAGGCGGACGCCCAACCAAATGACCTTACCATAACACCCGAGCTGATCGCAGCCTTCCTCGCTTCCTTGGCCTCTATGAATATCGTTCTGCGGTTCTTCTACGGCTCTTGGGAGTTATTCGATATCTCCACGACCGGTGGAAAGTACGACATAGTTCTCACGTCGGAAACTATATACAGGACCGACAGTCTTGGAAGCCTCGTGCAGCTCCTTTCGGACGCCCAAGACAGGAGCGGTTTGGCGACTATGACGGAGACCAAACTCTCTTTATCGACATCTCAAAATCAGAACCAGGGCCTATGTCTCGTCGCGGCGAAGGTTCTGTACTTTGGTGTAGGCGGAGGCATCTCTGAGTTCGTGCGTGCCGTGGAGGATCCTGCAATCTACCCATCGCGAAAGGAAAAGAGGAGAAAGGGTAAAGTAGACACCGTCTGGGAAAAGACAGGCGGAGTCGGGCGAAAGGTTCTTCAGGTCCACTGGGAGTAACCGGAAGCCACGTAGTGAGTAAATGTAATATACCGCACGCCACCCCGTTCAACTCGGACTAAAAACCCGGTAACCTTTTCTGGAGCCCGGTACGATGACAACTCCATCTTTCTGCTCTCCGAATGGAAAATGCAAGGTATATTCTCACTGGGAAAGCCAAGTTTGGCTGACCTTCATCCGCTTTCCTTAGTCACGCCGATGACTGATTGGCCGCAACTCCAGACTTGGCTATTGCGTTCTCTGAGGATATTATCCACCTCGGTAATGGATACATGAAGTCCGGCTGTCTGTCGAATTGCCGTTACATCAGGTTACCACTTATGGTTTAAAGCTTTCAGAGTTTCTAGCGTCCGGACTGATGGCCCAGCGTGGGATAGATCAGCAGCAGCAGCGCCCGTGATGAACTCGAATTGCGTGTTTATAAAACCTGCAACGTCGCAACAAGCCCTAGCCACAAGATGGATAGACTGCCGGTCGAACTGTGGACAAGAATTTGTGGCTTTGCCTGTACCGATGACGGCTTCACTGGACGTTCGCTCTCACTTGTCTCGAAGTACGTCTATGAAGTGTCGGATCACTGCCGATATCAGTCAGTTGCGCTTGCAGGGATCGTGCAGATGACGTCCTTCTTGTCTCTTCTGTTGAAGCGGCCCAGCCGAAGCAACGAAGTCCATCACGTGTACATTCAAGATATACCCAGTAGCGAGGACGATGAGGAGAAGTTCAATGGAGAACTGTGTCGCGTTCTGACACTCATCGCACCATCTCTCCGCCTTCTATGCCTCAACCTGAGTTACCGAAATTTCCTGCTGTCTCCCGTCGTACTCCCCGCACTGGAGGAACTCATGGTGTACGGACAGTACACTGTGCCCAATGATATCCCCGTTTCACCGGGCAGCCAGTTCCGCAGCTTGTCTCGAGTCCACTTGCAAGGACACTTCTTTATCTCACGTCACAGGCATTTACCTGCTCCACAGACCGACACTCTCGTCCTACCGGCCGTTATGGCCTCGGCGCCCAACCTCTCGCACCTGTCCCTGCACACAAATATGCTTGTCGACTGGGAGCAGGTGATACGGGAGATCAGCGAGGGTGACTCGGCGACCACCACATCGTCGTGTCGGACCAAGTATGGTCTATCATCATGCGTCCAACGCGTTGTCGTCTGGCCATTCGATCACATACTCAGAGGTGGGTATAACATAGCATATCGTCAGAGCCGAGCGGCGCTGGTGAAGGTGGCTTCGAACTCAGGTGGGAAGCTCGAAGTGAGGGGTCAAGAGGAAATGCAGCCCCAACGCTCTTGGATTGGACAAATCACGAGAGAGGATACGCTCTGGACGGACAGCAAAACTCCAGACGTGGATGAGAGGTAACTAGTGGAAATGAAGGTTAGACTTTCGGACATCTCGGACATTATTCCAACAGAGATGCAATGATGGAAATAGTGTTATAAGTATCTTTCCTGGCCACGATGCTTCCACGTATGGCCAGCATGTGTAGCTTGTTAGGCACTTCTATTATTGTCTGCTTGACATGCAACGCAACGTTGGGTACGACCAAGTAACTGATTTGTTCCGATTCTTCAGGCCGTGGCGACGAAACAACGGTACCGCGGTATAAGGCGCAAGCCGGTACCGGTATGCATTGGAGACCGTTGGTACTATCATTAGTTACACGGTCACCGTGCTTGCCCGCCGAGTCTATCAAGATAACATCTTCAGTTCGCTGAATCAACGAACCGAAATTCGTTCGGGCAGTCATTTACCTCGTGTCGTACCTTCAGTCAGAACATCTATCATGTATGTTGCAATTCCACATCTATCGTTAATGGTTAATCCGCATGCATTGTAATGTGTGGTTCCCTTTCTTGTAGCTCAGGAGTTTCGCCATCCGCACTGTAATATTAATGAGCCCAACGTTGCTACCGGTGGAGATCTTGGATAACGTCTGCCGCTTCTGCCTCGATGTCGATCGAATAAGCGCGAAGGCTTCTCGACGTGACCTGGCTCGTCTTGCGCGAAGTTGCCGATTCTACTGCGGTCCATCCTTGGATGTATTATGGGAGTCCATGGAGAGCCCGCTGCCCTTACTGAGGTTACTCGGGTCGGCAGTCACGGTTCGGCAGAACGAATTCGGCTACCCTGCTGTGCCTAGAGACTACGTACGCCGACCCCCGCCCTTAGGTCTTGTAGCGCATTAACCTTCGCGTGGTTTAGGCTTTACGACCACACATCACAGATGAGCAGTGGTCTAGATTCGATATATATGCGGAGCGTGTTCGTGTTTTGGGCTCATCCAACGAACGGATGAATCCTGGCGTCTTCGAGAGGATCTTTCAGATGCGAGGACGACCCATGTTTCCCAATCTCCAAGAGCTGACTTGGTCAGCAGAGAGCTACTCATCTGTCCAAGGTCTACCCGGATTCATGACGGCGTCATTGAGCCGAGTATGCATTCGCGTCGGAACCTCAGATGCGACGGACGCTATACATCATCTGAGCCATATACAAGGCGATCAACCCGCCCTCAAATCGCTGGAGCTTGAGATGACACGTCTATACTCAGGCCAAACCCTCTCCAAGTTTCACCATATTCGTGATCTAAAGCTCGGGTGCCCCATCGCCCCTGAAGTCTTTGCAATCATAGCTGCTCTGCATTCCCTGTCTGAGTTATCGATTAACTTGGAACAAATACGTGACCAAGATGTCCCTTCCCCTTTAGCACCGCGCTTTCCGCACCTGAAAACCCTCAAAATTCGTGCCTCGATGTTCGTGGTAGTGGCCACAATCCAGTCCATTGCTTCGTCGACACTGCACGAACTCATCGTCGAACTGATCCCATCATCGTCGCTGCCAAGGACTCGGGCACTTTGCGTTGCTGTATCCCGTTTCAGTCTGACTTTGCGGACGCTCTCTGTGCGGCGACATCTCTGGCTGGGTCTCGCAGGATCACCTTATGAACTTCGTCCTCGGGATATTGCACCTCTACTGGATCTGAAGGAGCTCAGATCGTTGACACTACAATTCAGCACCAACTTGACATATTGGACTTCCGCTGACCTACAAAACTGGTCGATTGCATGGCCGCTCCTGGAGGAGATGTGCTTTATTCTTCATGCACCGAGCACCTTTCGCTCCCTCGTCCAGCTTGTATCACATTTCCCTTTTCTACGAAGTCTGACATGGCCAGACGTCAAGGTTTATGACTCTCTTGAGTTTGAAGAATCGAAAGTATTTTCACCGCACCCGCTCGTCTACCTGCATGTCAATTTCCTTCTTGTTGAAGGCCCGGCCGCGTCAGCAGAAGTCGGCTTTGCCTTGAAAGAACTATTTCCCAAGCTCTCTAGGATGTCAAGGATCAACCCGCCGGCTATACATCGATTCCTCGAAGGATGCTAGACGTGTGCATGTGTATGTCGGGCCACCGAACAGCGCTTGTGCAGGGGTTATCGAGCGAACGATTATATCTCATACTTTTCCGAGCGTTTCGAAGGTTCAATTTTACGGCGGCAGCAGAGGCGCGAGCCCGTAGTGAATTCTAACCAGACGGACACATACTTCTTCGGCTTCTTTCCCTTGGCTTGCCACATCTTACCCCTTCGACGGACTTCGTGTTCCCGTGGCGAAACGCTTTTAACCATGGGAGTGACCCACAAACACACATCGCGACCTTGTTCTCCATTATCCAGCGCACTTATGTTGCTCCGGGAGGCGCATTGTACGTGCCATGATCGCCCTGTCCGGGAAACGCATGATATCCAGTTCGGAACCTTCGACCCTCAGCGATTTATTGGGATCATATTCGCGGAGGCTTAATGGCGCATTAGCTGGACGCCACTCTTGGTCGGAGTAGTGCTGTGTGACACCGGGCCATCCCGAATCTTAGTGGATGCAAAGCGTGTACTTAGACAATCGGAAAGACTACAACTTATACGTTCCGTGGTGTGACCACTTTAATTTTCAGGAGGCGAACCAGATCTTTGATCACAAGGACTGGTTGATATTGCTTCGCCAGTGAAAGCTACTACATTATTGTACCGAAATTATTTGTTATAATTGTCCAGGGTGGCATTAGTGTTTACATGAATGGTGTATGTTGATGTGGAGGAGCTTCCAGAGGTAATACTTGCTTGGACATCGCAGTTAGGATGCTGATCGGTTATTAGTATATAGGTAGATCTGCTTCGTGCAATACTGAGACCGGTTTCGGGAGTCGGCCGAGCGAGATACTATCATTTTGGAGATTCTGTCAAAATTTGACAAAACTATCTGCTGAACGCCCGCTGGCCAGAGTTTTCGAGAATTTTCTTCCAGGCTTATAGATTGGCTTCGTACCTACCTACTGCAAAAAAATTATGTTGGCATTCAAGGGATAGAGAAAGATGCTGCCACACGGAAAACGCAAAGATAAGGTCAAATATGCCTGAACAACAATAGATCAGGATAAGATAATACTACACATAAACCATAAATCCGCCAGTCTGTATATCTCCGAGTCAACGCATCTGCGCACCTTCAGTCGCATGGTAGGGAACCATGTTATATTGCAACCTCATCCTTCAACGCTGCCGCTTCTCTCTTCCTTTCTTTCGCCACATCCGTCTCCCATCTACGTCCATCCTCGTCCACATCAATGCCCCTGATCATCCCATGGCCCCTTGCGTGCCGCAGATCTGCCTCTGACGCGAGTATGAAGCTGTCCTCGCCATCGTCATCGCCCGCGAGCTCGTCGAGCTCTTCCTCCTCGTCGCTCTCGAAGTCGCGTAGGCCCTTCTGCGCGAGGAGGGAAAGGCGCCGACTCGTACGGTCGACAATGAGCTTGTGGAGGGGCTGTACGGGTGCAGGTGTCGGCGGGATATTATCAAGGAAAGGTGAGGAGGAGGAAAGGAGGGTCAGGCCTGGCGTCGGCGCCTGCACGCAATTGCATCAGGACAACTGTCGAGTGGAACTAACAAAGTGCACTCACGTCCACGAATGAAATATCCGAGCTGGGCATCGGGTCCGAACTCGGTATCTCGTTCTCTTGCTCCTTCCGCTTCCGCCGTCTCGCCTCCGCCAGTGCGATCCGCCTATCTACGTCCTTACAGCGATCCAGATACGTCTCCCACGCCGTAGCCGCGTTCCACCGGATGACCGAGATTGCCTCGTCCATGTCCTTCGGTCGCATTATCCACGGTGGCAGCGAGAGCGCGTTCTTGCCGGACGGAAAGATAGTCGGAGTTCGTGTATATAGCGGGATACGGGCTTGTGGATGTGATGGGGAGGGCTCTGGTGTGGGTAGCTCGTTCAAGTTGATATGCCCCCGCGCGAAGAAGGTGTACGGACGATTGCCAGTGCCCTTGCGTGAAGGTAGGGGAACAGTGTTGATGGTGATGTGTAAGGTAGTGTGATCATTGTGATGCTAGTTATCCGTTATCAGCCTTGCTTCGCGAGGTGAGAAAATGGACATACATAGATGAGGCCTCTTCTGAGAGAACTACCGCGCGGCCAGACATTTTCCAGCGTGAACTCTTCTTCGTTTTCCCAGCTCCACACAGCTTCCTCATCGCCCTCATCTGCCTCAACCTCTCCCTCAAGTCCGCCAGGTCGGAAGTACGGATCGCGCTCACTCGATAGCTTCGCGATGATACAACCGCTTTGCATCTGACCAGGACGCTCCTTGCTATCAAACATCCCCACACTCTTGACTATCTCGAACAGGTGACCCCCGGCGTTTGCGTCGCGTGCTTTTAGCGCATCCGCAGGATCACACTCGAACATGAACATGATGAGCTTCTGGAAAAGTTTGAACGAGTAATTGATAGGGACGTGGACAATCCTAAATGGCGGCATTTTTCCGTCTTCGTACATGTCGTCGCGAGAAGGGTGAACGACGACTTGCATCCGCAGAGCGACATATTTGCTGTAAGACATAGGCGGGGGCAGCTTGAGAGGGTTGGCTTTCAGTGGGCGATTGAGTCCAAAGGGGTTCGTCGGCGAGTCTGAAGGTGCTGGCAGGCTGTATCGCTTTGGCGTGCGCGGCGTCGCAAAGATGGAGGATGACGATGAGCCTTCTGTGAACGATGGCCCAGCTACACGCTTCGCTGGCGGCGGCGGCGACGAGAACTCGAGGGAACGTTTGGGTGGCATGTTTGAAGCGTTGGTCGTCGTCGTGGCTAATAGCAGGCTAGGATGGACGTTGTGTGTAAAAGGAAGAAATACTCCCCCACGACTCCGACTAATAAACAGACGCGTCTCACGTGCAGATCGCGCAAGCCAAAATCATGTGACCGTGTTAAGGAGATCACGTACATGACAGTCTTATGTGACGGTGTGACTTATTACACGTACCATTAATCCTCCGTTCCATACTGGCGCTCTCGAACATAGATTGACGGCTGTATCTCGGTATATAGTGGAACGCTCTGCTGCTCAGGCATGCCCTATGCAAGAATTCTTTGGAGGCTCTTTAAACTACTGGCATTATAAGCTGGTCTGCGCGGTGTGCGGCTTCCACGGTCCTCACACGACTTGTTACACAATATTGATCAGTTTTGTCCGTTGACACGAGATATCACTGGCAGATCTTGCTCCAGGTCTACGTGTAAGAACATTGTCGGTCAGTTCCATATCGCCAGCCAGAAAGATCGCGGCATCCAACCGTCCCAGTTTAAGTGCCTATCGGACATTGGGAGACACCATCACGAATCCTGTCTACATGGGGCCGCTCATCGCTTGTCGGAAATCCTACGGTATTACGGCGTCTAAATCTCTCCGTTCACCGTGTGATCTCGCTCGGGATACCGTGAAGCTTGAGCCAAAAGCACTCAGTAAGCAGGGACCTATCGTCGGCGGTCTCTTAACTCCGTTTCTTAAATTCGAACCAAGGTCACATAGTCCAATTGCACTCTATCTACTAATGTCCTTGACTAAATCGAGATAGTATCTGAACGTTAACAACGGCATGTCACTTCGTACTTAATATCATAATACAAATAACAGCAAACGAATAAGTCTAGCGATACATAGTCATGTACATCGTGATGTAGTACGTTTTGTCGTCAGGCTTTGAACATGATATGTCGTGAATGGAGTAACCGGGCCACACTTAGCACCGACCCACCAGCAATGGCGAGGACACCAGTAAAGATGATGAGTCTTTGGAAGTGCTTTTCATCGATTGTACTAACGAAGGCGCCTGCCGTGGGTGTGCCGACGAGGGTGGAGATGGCGACAAGCATGTATATGGAACCTTCGGTGGAATATTATCAGCCGGTCGATCGCATCACCTTCTCGAATACTGACCAAACCGGGCCCCGTGTTTGTCCATGGGACTAATGCTCGCAATGTACGAAGGAATAAGAGAGATGGCAGCACCTATGATGGTTGTGAGCACCACCGGCAGGTTATAGGCAGGCTCTGAATGGACTTCTCACCAGAAAAGAAACCGTACAGGGCTGTGAATACGATTATGGGTATCTCGCCTTTGGCGGGTAACCACAGGCATAGGCACAGCACTCCTGACATGATGGTACAGGGAAGAAGGATGTTCATTCTGCAACATTTCAGTGCTGGTACACCTAGGGCATAGGCGATGTAACTTACGGTCCCAGTCGATCTGCCATTTTTCCTGGAACGACTCGAGAAATAATACCAAACACATTCAAGATAGCCAGTAAATATTTTGAGATGTGTTTTGACATCCCTCTGAAGTCCGCGTAGATCTCGACGTAGAAATAGGGCGTAAACAAGGCGTAGAAAAGCCTGAGATATATAAGCACCCCGCAAAAGCATGGATACCCGACCAACTTACAGGAAGGCACCAGCTCCCAACAAAGCGTATCTTGGATCCTTGAAGCCTTCCAAGTCAACCATATCTGATATATGTACCCGACCGCGCAGAGGGAGGCGGGTTCGCAGCGTTAGACAGGACACAACGAGACACAGCATCATCGTGAAAGCGGCGACTCGGACGGCCCAGCCAAACCCGATTAGCGGTATGAGCTCCTGAAGCATGATGGGGTATATGACACCGCCGAGTGAGCTACCCGAAGCAACGATTCCAATAGCGAATGCGCGTTTTCGTTGGAACCAGTGGCCAATGACGGCCAGAGCGGGTGTGAATCTGAATTTAGACGGATTTATTAATATATGTTCGAAGAGCTCGCATAATTATGACATACACCAGTGAGATACCTATGCCAAAGAGGACACCTTGTGAAAGGAAGAACTGCCAGATTTGATTTTCTTGTCCTAACGATACCATCATCATTGCGAACACTGCGATGACGGAGCCCAAAGGCATGATAACCTGTGGCAATCAGCTGTGGCGGATGTTCACTCCACATGACCAGGCCACTTACCCTTGATCCATAGACATCAAATATTCTGCCAATCACTGGTCCTAGACCATACAACAAGAACAATTGTAATGCACCAATTAATGATATCGTTGACGGAGAGGACTCCTTGAGGAGCGTCGTCTGGTAGTAGTCCTGGAAGACGCCCTGCGCGACATATGAGACACTTCTAGAATATAAGCTCCATACGACTTACATAGGCGTTAATTACCCCAAATGTCGAGAACAGCGCCAGATAGGCACCAAGTACGACAGACCATGCTTGGAGTCCGCCGTCAGGAAACTCCGGTGTTGATGTACATGGCACCGAAGCATGTTCCAGATGGCTTCCAGGCTGACTTGCTTTCCCCTTTTCCGCGTCAAAGACCGAGTCAGCGACGGCCGTCCTCACCGACCCTTCGCGCGTACTGTCGCAGGAGGTCTTCAGAGACATCGTCCCAGCAAAACGAAAGAGAGAGCGTGAGTGAGCCCGAAAGACGATCCTCCACAGAACACATCTCAGACTTAAATCGGCTTCGACGGCCAGCAGCACGGGACGTAGTCCCGCTTCGCTCGGTGTAACTGTTCCTCTTTCATTCCTCGGAATTACCAAGGCAAGACAGGCATCCTCGGAGGGCTTCCCGTGTAAGGGATGGGCGTCACCTTATTGATAGAGCCCGTTGTGAGGCGTCGCGACGCGAAGTTGCGAATCTTGGTGCGATGAACACCGCTGATGGCATGGGCGCTTCACAAACGAGGGTCACAAAAGCCGTCATCCTCATGGGTAGACTCGAGGTATATTTTCGTTGGAGGAACTTACCTCATGGCGGTGGACGCGCAGAGCATGATTAGACATTAACTATCCAGACTCCGCGACTATGTACGGAAGGCAATTAGATTGAAGTGGCAGACTCACGTTCAACGCCGCCTATTCCGGTTGAATTCCTGTCATTGGTGTCGTGATAACCTTCTGGAGACACTTCCTTCCTTTAACAGGGATATTCCTGCGAGATACAAGGCAAACATCTAGTCATCCCCGTAGATCTGAGGCAACTCTGGCATCTTCTGTCTGCTTCGCTAGTTTCTGGACTAGGTCGAAGGCAGCGACAAAGCGAAATATCGCAAGTGTAGACAGGGTCTCTCTCTTTGCATCAAGACGCCGCGGTCTTCGAGTTCTCTGCCAGCTAGCACGGGCTCACATCCCCGCGTCGAGGGTGCATGTCGAAGGCATCGATGGTCGAGCAGTTGTCACATTCGTCAAGAATGCCAACTGGCTCCTTAGCAGGGTCAGATACAGGTAGATCTGGTCCAAATCTCTGGTTCGCGCTACCGAGTATCATTAATGTTGTACAAATTGAAGTTCTGCCGGCCAAACTACTCCCATGCTACCTCAATTAATGAGGTCAGTGGTTTTCAGCGTGGAATAGACGATGTGATGATCAACGATATCCTTCCGCGCGAACCTCGTCTGCAGAGGCTACGACTCCTTTCTCACACCGCACGTACGGTGAGTCCCTCTTCACCTCGACCGATATTAATTCTCACTGATCATCGCAAGTTTGCTGTACAGCGCGTCACATATGCACTGAAACGACCCGTGCCAGCGCATCGGCTAATGTAGCTCATGCGGATGCTGGCTGCCGATGCCCCGCGGACCACTGCCAACGGCTTTGTTCATGCAGAATTAGGACAGTTCGCTTCCGACTTCGCCTCTCCTCCGCTATTGTACGGGAGCACACGACCCTAACCTACGCTGATCAGAGCTGCACACGGTCTATAGAATAGTGGTTCTGGACGACTTTAGTCTGTGTGCTTGCCTGTCCCCTGTTGTTAGTGGAGCGGCCCTACCGTCATGCCAACTGCTGCTGGTCGTGTCTCTGGCCTGCAGGACTGACGAATGCCTACGGGACCGCTTTCCACATGCTCAGCCTTCAATACAGGGTGGCGTGTCACACATACTGTCTTGTGATTAACGTAAGGCCCGACTATTCACTGTCCCAGGATGAGTACTCGTGGATCAAGACCTAGTTGGACTGCGTTCTGCTTCCTCGCAATGCCAACGGCTCTTCTAAGGAACTAATAGGCAATCTGCCTCTCAAGTCGGGCTGTCTAAGAAAGCAGATGACCCTAACCTACCCCTCTTGACGGTGCCGTTGCTCTCTCTAGTAAAGAACCTCGGGCTTTGCTCCCCGTTCTTTTCGGACTCGACGACAGAGTACACGAAGTACCTCGTGCTACAGCGAGCTTTTACTAGAACTGTCAGAGGCGTGGAGACTCTGATACGGTTTGCTCCGGTATGCTCACCGCGGACCTCCTGGTAACTCAATGTTTACTAGTTTTGAAAGCTATGTGCTGGCGCTGCAGAATGAGATGCCCGGTCAATGTATTGGTGGAGCAGTAACCACGTCCACTGGTGCAGCCGACGATCTCAATCCAAGAGCGCATCTACCCTGATCTGGCAGCCTTTCATCTTGAATATTTGAATCTGCAGAACCGCAATTTCTTCGGGTAATCCCGTTGTGCTACTGTACGCCACATCTAATATACTAACGTCTATCCGTCTACTGGGGTCGCCACCGCAATGTCCCGAGGTCGTGACGACAATTAATGTCAATGAGCCTATTCGCTACATAAGAGCGCACGTTCAGCCCTGCAAATCAGCTGGAGGTGAGTATAATGGATTGGTGTTTTCTAATTGACCTTTTTGACAAGCGAACTGGAGCACGCCTCGAAAATGCTATTAGCCTCAGTCCGCGGCCTGCTCTCTCTATCACCTGGCCACTATGATTCACAGTCGACTTCTGGCAAATCTCTGGGCGCTCCAGGAGACTAAATGCAGCTTGAATGGATTCCTGAAGCGTGCGCTAATAGATGCAAATCCTCGCTGGCGCTGTAATATCGGGCAATATGACAGGTCGATGTGACGCAGTCTTTCATTGATAAAGCTCTCAGTATTCAATGTTGAATCACCGCGGTGCAGCTACCCAGCCGCCACACCGTGTATTTCGCGTGGTCTTGGGGCCTGGGTTCTGTGAATACTCGCCGCAACTAATATACAGGTATGCACCTAGCAGGATCCTTGACTGCCTTCGATATCACGTTTATCTCCGAGGCGAATGGTCCCGTTCTGTTGAACAAAAGTCAATTCTGTATAGTTAGACCTAGTTGGACTGTTCCATCTGTGTGGCGTCACTGGCGTGGCAGACTCCGTGCTGAGAGAGGTGGCGGCTTCATTTTAGTTCGCGACACGCCAACGCGCTAGTACGTCTGACCTCTTCTGACTAGCTGAGATCAGCTATTGCAACACGATATTTGTTTTTACGAGCCTCGAAGAATGGAGGTGAGTCCATGAGACTCGAGCGGCGTGGCGAATTTCGTACCTCTCGGAAATGCGATGTCGAGGTCATTGAATAGACTACATGCATATTTAAACATATGCTTGATGAGAAATTTGTTTATAGTATGGACTACAAAGAGACTACAAAATCGGTTATGTAGTCTCAGTTCACTATACCGGCTTCCTTATTTCCGCAGTTTGCATCGGTTCCATCCACCCCTCTCAATATATGTGTTTACACATATTGATTGTCTTTCTGAATATTTTGGTGAATTTTCGACGTGGATCACAGGCTGGAGATATCGCTAACGTGCTTTGGGAAGCGTTTGTTACCGTGGGAATAGGTCTTCAAGGGAGACGTAGTCGATGGCGCAGCCCTCCCGCGTCGATGGATCTCTGTGCTTGACTGTTTTCGTTGGTCTGATGCCGCTCTACTCAGCACGCAGGACTCGTAAAAATATTGTGCCATGCAACGGTCCACTTCCCCCAAGTCTTCGACAAGTGTTTGATAATTCAGCCCATGAGTGTGGACTCGGACGTTTGCGCCGTTCCTTCCGAGTCCTCAGCCTCTTGCAAGTTCAAGATGCCTTTCTTCCTCTCCACCACCATCTTTCCTCCTATTCATCCTCCTAGCTGCCGTATGAACTACTGGTAAGTGAAGCTCTGTGAGTGCAAATATGCTAGGTCTGCAACGGCAGGCTTCTAGGCTCCGAGCTATAGTAAACCATCGAATGTCGCCGCCCTCGATGGTTCTGGTCGTGGTTTTGTAGCTAACCTTTTACCCCGTGCCAGAGTCGTGGCAAAAATTCCTTTTTCGCTACTTCAGCAGAAGTCCTCGCGTAGCCCGTAGCCCAATCTTCGTGGAGTGGCCGGATTTCAATGGCAGTGCCTTCTTCCAATCCCAGAGGTACCCAATTGCAAGTGACAAGATCGGAAGTGTCTACCAGAGCACTACGCAAAACAGTCATTCGTCGTCTCCCTTCATTCTCGGTGAAACCCACTCCACTACTATGAATGTGGACATACTGAAGACACACTAGTGAGTACGCAATCGGTGCCTTCGAGCCTATACGGACTTTGGTTGTGCGTGTATTAACTGATAGCGTAGACGTTGGGCTCTTCCCTTACCTTTCCCCATCGCCGATGCTAGTGCATATACCCGCGATCTTATCTCTCAAGAACGAGCGATGCCCCGTGATGTTGAAGATCAAGCGGCCAAAGTTCCCATCTTTGACTGTATTGGTGTCAATATTATTCTGTTCTGAAGAAACTGACCTAAGCGTGTATATCTTGTCACCCTGTGGGTCCTGTGCATTGCGATGTTTTCTCCGATTGTAATCTCTGTCCAAGACTTGTGCGTCTCTCTAACTTACTCGTAACTCCTACAATAATTGTTTCCTTTATCTCGCGACCAGCAAGGTCTTTCGTATGTCCGACGTTTTGCAATCATTGGCCTTTATGTGCCACAGCTTCATCTCGACTTCGAGGCCGTCCGCCCGTTATACATCTTCTACATCAGTCAATCAATCTCTTATATCCTTTTCCTCTCCTATATTTACTGTCGCCGCCATTGTTCCATCCTTCCGTCTAACGTTCATCTTCTGCAATCAAGCGGCAGTCGAAGAAGCCCCGGACTCCTTGGACCGTGCACGGCTACCTCAGAACGTCGGAGTGGCGACACGAATCTGCGAAAGCACAGACCCCACAGGAATTGCAAAGTGCAAGGTACTGGGCCACCTCAGATGTCAGACTTATGGCAGCGAGCGTCCAATTTGATTGCAACTGAAGTACGTAGCCAAATTAAATTGCTCGAGATCTTATCTCGGCGCTTCCTCTCTCATTTTTGGGGGCTATACTGATATATCCACGGACGACCCATGGCCAACAAAATCGAGCGCTCAGAACTAGCTCATCATGGCTGTCCCCATGCACTACTTAGTCGTGCTGTGCTTGTAGCTGCCGTTATGGGTTCAGCTCCATATGCTCTGCATGTCTGAATCGCTGACTATCAACCGTGTTGTTACTGGCTGCCTTAACATTCTTGACATGGGAATGACAATTAACTTTGCGGATGAGGTATCGTCGATGGTCGAATGCTAGCATTTCTTTCTCACTGAACTCCCGTTGTATCATAGGTGCACTACGTATGGCAGTCAGTCGTCACATGACTCTACAATGTTACGCCCACTTCTCATGCCGACAATTTCCCAGAGACATCAAAACTTGTCTGAAATGGACATACCTGTTCATCCTTCATTTCCCAATTCTTCGTACAGATGTGCAATACAAGCGTCCAAGTGCACCTCAACTTCGACCCCTTCACCGTTTCACACTTTTCACAGGTCCCTCTTCACGATCATCGCCACTAACGCGTATTTCACGCGCATTGACTGTCGGGACTGGATCATCTACGAGGCAGCTGCAGTCGAGGCCATTACTCTCGCAATCTAGGCTGTTCTCATCATCCGTGGTGCGTCCTATCCTCATCCTATTCTACTTTCCAGTTGAAGCTGAACTATCTCGTTAGTTGATGCCTTGTATAACCAAGTTAAAATACATGCTATATTTCCTCGCCTTCTTCATAGTCCCCGAAGTCATCGTGATGCTCACCGCGCTCTGCCATTCCGAAGATGAGTCTTGTCTGATGATCGATATCGATGCCTTATTGGCACGTCTTCTCGACTCTTACCGACTCTTACGTCTGCCGCACGTCTTTAACATCGGATTCCAGATCTAGGATCGATTTTCTCATTCGAAATAATCCTTTTCGGGTTGATTCTGAAAGTCTTTTCCAGAATATTCATCGTGGCCTTGGTGAGAGATCAACGCTCTACGTATTTGTCCGAGATAGGACATGGGCTTTCGCCTTATTTTTTGGTATGTTTGCGGACACTTTGCACCGAACTGAATACACTAATCTTCCACTTCACAGAATCACAGTAACCACGCTTCTAAAGAACTTCATGTATCGGCTTAACCATACACCCCTAGCTGGAATCTACTATTATCAGTGAGTGAATTTCGCCTTTGCTGTCTGTATCCGCCAATGAACCATTCGCCACCTGTCTCTTTGCCGTACGCTTCACCCTGTTTTCTTCCTTGTGCTTGTTCCGGATGTCACTCGTCTTCCTTCCAAGAGCCCTCACGTACTCCTGCAACCTTCGCCGCTTCTGCATGCGAGGGCCTAACAACAGCTCTTCCCTCATGACCAGCATCCGATTACCCTCTGCTGATCGAGATCCTTCGCATTACGGTACGCCCTCGGCAACGCTGCTTGCGCCAACAGACGATATACCATTCAAGACGATTCCGAGCTCTCCGATCTGTCTGAGTGCACTGTACTAAACGATACACTCCACCTGCTCCCATCTCATCCGTCCGGGCCCACCCTTTCTAGTCGAGTGTTACCATGTACCATTACATCACTAATTCTCGGCTGAGTCTTTATGCTTGTCTCCGTAACTCCATTGTCTTACAACACGAGCACTAGCAGATAAATAAACATCACTTGCTCACCCCCCGCGCCTGCTCCAGTTCTCCTGACCTTTTGTTAAAATTCGACAGCGAAATAATACATGGGTGTTCATACAGTTTGCCTTGTTCGGCGTTCACAGATTCACCTCGGCTAACTTCACTCGTATAATCGGTCTCGACACCCTCCGAGGCAGTTGGTACGCTCTATCGCAATCTCTCACCATAGCAATTCCAATATTCTACCAATATCAAGCCAATATCCCTTCTCTGGCAGTGCGGGCCACCTCGGCATACCAGCATGCCGCGGCCACGAGGCATCCGGAACCGGCGAAGACGGCCCAAACATGCGCTCCTCGCTCCGTCGGACGCTTTTGCGTTCTCCTTCCCCTAGATTTTCTTGATCGTTTCGTCTGGGTCGTATACAAAAAAAATCTTCGCGTCGTGCACAATGTCTTTACCGTCGTCTCTCGCCTTTATACCCTGATACCCTCTTCTGTCCACCAAGGACGGCGCTGGAAGCTTAATCCCGCGCCGAGCGCTAGCAACTCGGTCCTCTTATGACATCGCCGTGCTCACAGCGAAGTTTGAGTTCAGTTCGCTGGCAGCCAGCCCGAAGGGATTATAATAGCGCTGGACTGAGTGAGGGACAGCTTGCGTCCTGCTAATGAACCTCGAGCATGCTCCTAAGCCGCCGTCGCCCACCGCTCTGCGAGGTACGCGTCCGATCTGCGTTGCACGACACGGACCTGCGTTTGATAGATTGATTGTGTCGACGTTAGTGGCGGCCACGATCGTGCACCCAGTGGCGATCCTGTGCACGGTGTTCCGGCTGGGGTACCGGTATACGAGGCTGAGGTTCTGGTGGGACGACCTGCTCGCGGGGCTGTCGATGGCTCTGGACGTGGTGTGTTTGGTTTCGATTTGGATACTCACGGATAGCTCATGTAAGTGCAAATCATACACGTCGCGAAAACCATGACATATGTTTAAATTGTGCAGCGGTCGGTCCGGTACATCAACCCAGGAAAGCCCTAGTCGTCGCATACTGGTTCGCGTCGATCGCATTCACTTCGGTTTTATGGTGAGTATTCTGCGGTGATGACTAGCATCCCCTTGACCACTGGGATCCCAGGTCTGCTCGGCTAAGTATCCTGTATTCTGTCATGAGAATTACGCCGAGCACGATGATGCTTCGCCGCGTCATGTACGCTATGGCTGTCTCCTTCGGCCTTATGTACATCAGTATCATCATCCAGAAGGTCTACATGTGTGCCCACCACGGGAAATGGGAGACAACGCACATATTGCAATGCCATCTCGGGAACGGAATAGCTATTACGGAATTAACCAGTGAGTGCTCAGGGACGCTGATCTTACCCATGCTTTAACAGTGATTCTCCGAGCAGCTGATTGCATATCCGACATCATTCTTGTTGCTATTCCATGGGGACTGCTATTGCGCATCCGCCTTCCCAAAGCGCACCGCAAGCTGCTGCTTACGATATTCTCCGCTAGTATTGTCACAACCGCTGTGAGTATACCCCACGCCGTGTTCGTGTTAGGCCCCGAAGGCCTTCTTTCTGATATAACAGCTCATGTCGAGGTGACGCATAGCAATTATAAACTTGTGGAAATGATCATTAATTGTCTTTCCAGGCCGGAGTATCCCTAATCGTAGCAAACCTCCTAGTAATTCTTACCTACATCTACAAAGTAATCAAGCACGGACAAAACATGGACGACTCCGGACCAGCACCTGCCACCGACGTTCGTGACCCTCAGCGGGTATCTCTACCGTACACCTTAAACCCCCATGCAGCGTGGACCCACTCGACGATTCTGAATACCTACGATCTCCAACAGATCGGGCAGCCTATCTCCGCATCCGAGCCGTCGCAACCAGGGTCTCGGGCGGACTCTAGGATGCATACCGGCACACAAGAGGACTCGCGGTTGAATGTGACTACAATGGCGGACTGCGACCCGCCGCTGAGGAGGGATATTTTTGATGATAGCAGTTCCATGAACGATACAAAGTCTCGCGATGACAAGACTTGACAAGGGATGTCTTCCGACGGCGTCTCGGTGTGTGGAAGATAGGCAGTCCGATGGACGTGACCGGGCTTCTCGTGCGTGCACATTCTATTGTCTCCTTGGTGTTGTTCTCTGAAGCCCGCATCTAGGGTGAAGAGCCCGTATATATACCTGTGACCATTAACGATCATGACTTTACGTTCTTCATTGTAAGTTTTTTCTTCGACTTTGTACCCCGCCTTGGCTTACGCCACATTCACAGTTTTGAGTTCTACTGTAGCACAATCAACATAGTATCTGTTTAGTGTATGTATTGGGTAATGTAATCCCCATCGTTGTTCCCTTCTAGTACTAGTATTTGCTTGTCGCTTTAACTTGCTGCTACTTCTCTAAAATGCCACGATCAGGGACCCGCATATACGCCATCTGTTAGACTGCAGTTCGATGCGGACACTGCATTATTTAATGTTGTGACTTCAGTGAGCCCGTCAGGGCGTCTGTTTCCGTTTCTGGTTCGTGCACTGTCAGCAAAGTCAGTACTTGAGTAATGTCCTGTGGGAGCATTGTGGTGATGTCATATTGCGTCCGACCTTTCCAAATTGGGAAGGCTAATATCCTAATCTAGAGAGCCACGGTGATCATGCCTTCGATCGCAGCTCGCGAAACGTTATGATCGACCTCTCTGATCGTCACATTTTCACTACGTCATTTCGCTTTACAGTGACTCTGGCTGGGTATATAACTCCTACTGCCATTGACAATCCTCCATCACTCTTCTTTCCCCCCTTCCTCCACCACGGACACTTGAGATGGCCATTATGCTACCCTCGACTGCTATGCTATGAACACTGTATATTTCCTTACCAACTAGACTGCTAAAGATCGACTTAGAGTCCTGGTACGCTGTCAGCGTCCAATGTCCGTTCCTATTGATTTTTTGGCTACATCCTCCATGAAACAGATCCTTTTATGGTTTTCCCTGATGAAATAGCGGCATTGCTCGCAAAGGAAAAGTCTGTCCTTCTGGTCGGTGCCTCTAAGGCACAGATGTCAGTATTCAGGGCTATTGTGTCGCGCTTTTCTATCGTTAACGGAAGTAGTTGCTATTTTTAGATCAAAAGTCTCCGACAAGAAATGGCACTCTTCCTGTGTTCGTTGTTGTTAGCCTGCTCTGCCTAGTGTCCGACCCTGGCCCTATATAACGCGCTCGGTCTGAAGGACCAGCCATTTTGTACCCGATACCATGAGATCGATATACCCCTTTGCCTTGGGTGTGTTGGGTGTTGTGCCGGGAGTGTTAGGATGGGGAGCAGCAGGTACGCTGATGAGACAGTCTTGTGTCAGCTTACTTTCGCTCAACAGTACAACTTCCAGGCCATGAAATTATTGCTACTATTGCTGAAATATACCTGCATCCGACAGTCATGCCGACCATCTGTGCTATTCTGGACGAGGACGCGAAACCCTGTCACTTAGCTTCGATTGCAACGTGGGCAGACCGCGTCCGATGGCAAATGCGCTGGTCTGCGCCTTTGCATTATGTCGGCGCGGTCGATGACCATCCTTCCGACCACTGCGTGTTTCCTGGTGAGCGTGGCTGGAAGGGCAGGGCAAATATGAATGTCTTGGGTGCAATCAGGAATGTTAGTGGGATTCTGGAAGACTGGGTAGAAGCCCGAGAATCGAAGTATGTCGGGAATGGAAGAGCATCCGTTAGTGGTGAGGGAGATCCAACGGCCGCGGAGGCCCTCAAATTCCTCGTTCATTTCATTGGGGACATGCATATGCCCCTTCATCTCACAGGGCGTGAGCGGGGCGGAAATGGTGTCAAAGTGACGTTCGACGGTCGTGCAACCAGTTTAGTTATTTTCATGCTGTCACTGCGTGACGTATCCTTAATAGTTTGTTTTGATAGACTTGCATTCGGTCTGGGACAACTTCCTGATTGCTCAGCGCATCCGGAGCATCCCGTATAATTACACGCGACCTTTGCCTTCACGGGAGGTCGAGGCTGTCCTGCAGGATGCAATCTACGACCCGTACATCCGTCGCGTAGTCTGGGAGGGTCTCGCAGAGGGCGGGCGCTGGCAGGACGAGCTGAACGGCTGGCTCGACTGTCCTGCCACCCCCGGAAAGAATACAGCTGTGAAGACATGGCGAGAGGTACTTCTTGGGGCTACCTTGAGCCAGCTCATCTTCGGCTCGGGCACGGCGGAAGAGACGGATGACGATGTGCTTTGCCCGTATCACTGGGCGAAACCTATCCACGAGCTGAATTGCGAGCTTGTGTGGCCGAAGGCGTTGGATGAGAACTTGAGCCACACCGAGGTTCATCATCATGACTGCGGTAGTCATGTATCTCCGGAAGAGGAAGTGGCGTGGTTGGACGGCGCGAGGGCGACACCGAAGCCGCACGAGCCGTATCTTGAGCTGGACACGCCTGAATATGCGGGGGTCGTCAGGAAGGAGTGGGTGGTTGAGCGGTTGGTGGCGATGGCGGGTGTACGGTTGGCGGGAACGTTGAACTGGCTTTTTGCTGATCTCCCGGACGAGAAGGTGCAGAGGCGGCCTGCGCTGTGGACGGCGGTTCAGTTGTGATTCAATGATTATCACGATCTTGCACGCGTATATTGTGTAGTCCTACTATGTGGAACATATTGTACTACTATACCACTACATCCGACTCTGTTTGCCAGCAGTTCCAGTCTTCCGGAGATCGTGTTGACGTCCACGGAGTGCGGTACCAGCATTAGGGGGTGCGGTTCAAGCTTGAAGCACGCAAGATATGATACTTCTCGAGGGGACTAGCGCCTGAGAACTTGACCTTGGTGGTTTCCTTCCTAGCTTGACCGTGTGTAGTATCCATGCGCTCCCCGTAACGAGCTATGAAATCGTCTATGGTGAGTACGGTCTCTGAGGCACACCTCTTTCCGGAAGACTGCTCCAGAGGACACAACGCCGTCCTGGGTTTGACCCACACCGCACGAGAATCATTAGGGTCGCCGGTAAGAGCTTGGTACGTCAGGATGTCTTCTTTGCGAATCGTCCCTAGGCCACCTGCACTCATCGCCCTACGTAAATGGGATAAGGCACTGCAAAGATTTCGACACTGGAGCTTGGTCAGGGTCATCGCAGGGAACAGTCAGACAATCGGGAACCGTACTATGACGGTAGGTGCATAAAGGCGCTTCAGCGCACCGTGCATCACGGTGGCGTCCTGCTCCCATAGAGAGAGGTTGTCAACTTCGGGTATCGAGGGGGCAGCGTATTCTACAAGGTGACAGACGCCAATTGAACGAGTGGGTTGTCCCTCGCCTGCCCTCCACAAACACTGTGCACAGGTTGACGTGGTCTCACAAGTCAGTGTAAGTGGCTATGGAATACGAGACACGCTCACCTCATATATACCGAGAGATAGTGGGATGGCCAGACCCTGATGTTCTCGCAAGATTTCGTAGACCGTTTCCTCATCTCTCAATTTCTTCTCCTGCAGTCTTCTGTCTATACCTGCGTCGTTGATAATAAATTACACATGCCATATACATAGAGGCAGGAAACGTGGCACCTAGACTATCAGCGTATATGAATACCTTGGCCATCACTTTGCTCTTCTCGTGCCGGGCATCGCTACGACTGTTTTTCGTGAGGTCCTTCTGGGTCGCAGTTTTCCCGTCTTTCAGAGTTCGGTGGCAGGTAAATACGAACTTTCCGGGAATTTTACCGATGGACCATGCTCGGCACTGGAAGTTCTTCTTTGGAGGAAGCCATTTCGACTTGAGCCCTTCGATTATCGCCCTCGATTTCTTGTCGCTGGGTTCGGAGGCAAGGATGGAGCATCCGTCTCGCATGGCCTCGAAGACAAGATGGCCTGGAATGCGCTTGAATACTGGGTCACTGGGTGCACGACCTGTCCATTGGCCCAGCAGCTCTGCGACGGACATGTCAGATGTAACGAGCAGCAGAAAAAAATTATGAAGATAGAGGAGGATTGTGTAGCGAATTTGATATATTGCGAGAACAAAGCGCCACTCAAAGTCGCCGTCAAAACGTTGTGGCTCATAGGAACCAGGGTCTCTTTTATGTGGAGCTAGACAAGCCAGAGTGAGACCAGAGTTTTGTGGTAGCCCTAGATGCGCGAAAAGAGTACAAAGGCTACAACATAGTGCGTCGACCGAGCTCTCTGGTATTCCGCGTCTCAGCACACAAGGATATGCGGTCATGACACATATGTGAAGGAAAGCCCTCGTATTTCTTGCACGAAAAAAGGCTTCAACCACTGAGACACGCCCATAACTTCTAAACCTGCAACGTCGCTGTAGAAGGGTTTCCGAGGTGCCACCAGTTTATCAATTAGTAGGGAAACAAGTCCCCTGTCGTTAACCGGTTTCATAAATAGTAAGGCACAGAGACCGAAGATTCAATACAGCTGTAGATGTGGACCTAGACAAGATAAGCTCAGTAAAAGGTGAATCAGATATATTGCACGTGTTACCACAGTCAGTCTTCGTCCATATCACCTCTCTGGGAACTTCCTTGAGAAGCGGTAGTATCCCCTAGCTCTTCCAACAAGGCCTTCACATCCTCCACACTCCCCGCCCGCGTCGCTTCCTCTATCTTGTCGATCACCGCCGCCCCAGAGACACCACCACGTGACCTCCCCTTCAGCTGCTCTACTGCCCAGTTGAAGTATCCAGTGCGATTCGTCTCCCACTGCCGCTTGCCAGGATTGCTCAAAGCTAGTTGTGTAAGTGCGACTGCGGATTCGGAGGAATCATCAATTGGCGCGAGTTTCGAGACAGAATCGTACATCTTCATGAAGGTGGAGGGCAGTGTGTGGAGGGTAGAGAGAGAGGGGCTTTGTAGGAAGGCGAGGCGTTGGAGGCGGCGTTGGGAGCGGTCGAGTTGGGCAGCAGATTTGCGTGCTGCTTTGATGTATAGGCGTTCTAGCCGTCGCATCTACGGAGAGATATAGATATATTGAAATGTTGTGAATCGGTTCGGGTACTTACGTTGTCGATCTTCCTCCGCAACTCCTCGACCTCTGCCATTAACTCTGCCTCCCTCTCTGGCGGCTGCTCGAGATTCAATCCTTCTTGGTGAGGGACGACAAGCGGAAGATCGGCTGGAAAAGCAAATATATTTCGTAGCGACCATGCCTCAAAGAAATCGAACGCAATATCGACGTGCGAGTCAAGCAGCGTCTGGTACGCCACCAGTCCCTGCTCGACCTCCGTATCCCAACCGTCGTCATCTTGCCCTTGATTCTCAGCCTCTCGCTTTTCCGCTTCCTTGTTAAAGAATTGCTCTACTGCGTCGACGGTGTGGCCGACAGCGTTGTTGGCGATGTTGACGATATCGTCGAGTAAGAGTTGGGGAATGAACCCGAGGATTTCCGGGAGAAGAACAGAAGGCACAGTTGGCTGTGGCCCATTCATGTGGCACTATCAATTATTTGGGTTTACAACAAGCAAGCAGGGCAAGCCACAACGTTGTGCTCAGTCGTGGATGAACGCCGTTCAGAACGCGACGCCGATACTGTCACATCGAGGCGCGTGTGGTCACAGTCACGTCCACTGTCGCCTCAGAGTCTCCCACTGTAGGGTTCGGGGAATTTGGGACGTGTAAATTACCTCGGTTATTTAACACATGTAATTTACAGGAAATTTACCAGTAAATTTGGTCAGGCCCATATAGAGGGTGTAAATTCGGGTTAATTTGGGAGTACTAACTAGGACCGCCACAAGCTCATTATACAAAGGTCGAGGGTGTGTAGTAGACATAATAGGCTCCATATACCTCGGGCCACTTACATCATCATGGTACGGTACTTAGCTGTGCCACGTGTGTATTTGAGCATGAGATGTACAGTCACGAATTTCAATATTTGCACTCGGTCACCATACACGGCGGGCAAGCGAGGAGTCCTTTTTCGCAGCGGCTGAGAAAAAGGACACTATGTCCTGTTACAGCAACCATTAAGGGATTTCCGATGCTGCATCATGATGGCGTCATTGCTGTGATCATGTGGTAATCACATCACGGAGCATACGACCCGTAAATATGTATCGGAAAACAGTTTTTCGTAGGCTCGTGACCAACCACCTTTCTCGTAGCATGATTGGGGCAGAATCACACTAGAGTACTAGAGAGGCTGATTGATTAGGCATGGGAATCGGGTCCACCCAACCCAGACCTCAGTTCAGACCTCGAAGTGCTTACATTTTGACAGCTGAGTTGCTCTGAGTACATCTGAGTTCAGCGGAGATTTAAGATCGAGTTCGAGATCGAGTAAGAAACAATCTGTACATCAGGAAAAATCTCCTCCGCTAATCAGTTATATTCATGTGTATTTAGCTCGAATCATACCTGATTATATATAATTATACCCGATATCACATTAGTTCTTATTCGACGGTGGACGCTGGCCTCTCAGCACACTAGATCTAATTAGTCTGAGTTAGATACAAATAAGGTCGAATCATCCTTCGTTAGTTGTCGATATTTTGCATTATTTCACGCCACACCATTTAATTCAGTACATTAAATCGTCAATTGACTCTAGCGTACATTACACAGTGAACATGAAAATGACGTAGACCGGTGGCAAAACAAGCCCAAGACTGTCCATGCAGAATATCACAAAAATAATGCTAAATAGGAAAGACGATGGGACGAGAGGGGATGGGTATCATCACGGGTATATAGATCGACAGCCCAGAATTACTGGAACTCCGACAGGTCCATGAGAGTAAACGCGCTGTCCTCCGAGTCAATTTGAAGCTCCGAAGCTGTCGCAGCCCTGCTCCGTGTGTCAGTACAGCACACTATCAAAAGATCAGACATACCGAGCATCACGATAAAGACCAGACATCAGGGCGTGAAAGAAGCCTGGCTTGGATGCCTTGAGCTTCTCGAGGATCCCGACATGTGTGCGGTATATGTCCCCGCAGTTGAGCGCGGAGAATTCCCTGGCTTGACGCTTGCCCGTCTGCCATTCCATCAGAGAGTTATGAATCTAATTGATTCTGTTAGTCCGGAAGTCACGAAGCAAGCACAGCGCGGTAAACAAGACTCACGGCAGTGGTGACAAGGGCAACCATCGACAACGGGACTTCAACAGCAGCATCTGTGGGACTTGATGATGTGAATAGGTCAGTATGCTGCACCCCGAGAGCGCCAGAGCCGGAGAAATACAGAGCTTGCATGATCGCAAGAATAGTCGGATGCTTGTAAGGTTCGTTGGTGCGGAGCTTGCCAGGAACCTGCTCTAGTATTAGTATATAAGCGAGGATATTCAAAGGATGTGAACCTCAACATCGCCGGGAAAGATATACTTCTGCGACTTGAGGAGACTAGCGACCCGCTCATCGCAACCGGGTGTCAGGTGATAACCGCCGATGACATGATTGCTCCCGATGCTGTAGGCAAGACGGCGCCAGGTGCTGATTTGGCCATCAGGCTCGTAAATGGCAGAAACCAGTCAGCAGAGAGAAGAGATAAGAATGAAATCACACACAATTCGACCCAATGCCTTGCCATAGCCATCCTCGTGCACAAGACGATGGAGGATCTCTGGGTAGCGTGAACTCTCCTGGGCAGCCGACACGAGACAGTCCCGAGAGAGGACGGTTCTGCCGCCAATCTCGGGGAATGCATCCTGGAACCCAAGGTAGACACTGACCGCTTTTATAGCCTCCCTGGCGACTGCCTGGACATCCACGGACTGGTTGCCGAGGTTGACTCGCCCGTTCTGATTGAAGACGATATCAGTGCCTTGTGCCAGCACCGGTCTGCCAAGCGGTGGCCCAGCCGCACTGACATTGTCATCTTCTGGGTCGTCCTCACTCTTGCTGTTCTCGTAATCGCCACGGTAGTTGAGGGACGATGGTGAGATAGGGATTGTGAAAGCAGGTCCTTTGTCAGATGATTCATGGTGCTGCTTCTTCATGGGTGTTCGCGGGAGCTCATCACGCCATTGCGGAGCCTGTAACTGCATGAGTGTTGTGGGAAAGAAAGGCATGAGAATACGTGCCTCTGCCTCATGGGCCAATTGGCATTTGCCCTATGAATACGATGAACACGACAGCATAGAATCAGATATTGCAGTTGGCATCTAAGACACACCTTGCCAGCCGACTTTGATTTCCTCACACGCAGGGAGATCTCTTGCACATCCTCATCATCATCAAACAGTGCATCGGCAGTGGGAACTCGTAGCGGAGCACGGTGGGAGGTCTTGGTACGTTTCGCAGTGTACTCGACATCGGATTTATCAGATGGGTCACCCCATTGGGCGGCCTACATGCCGTAAGCAGGGCCGCCATCAGCAAACAAGACCAACTGTAACGTTGAAAGCCAGACGCACCTCTTTCTGAAGCTCATCTGCCAAATGTTGCGGTCCCAGATTATCCAAGCCCTCATCTTCCTCCTGCTCATCATCCGAGGCCATGGTAAGCTCACTTGCACTTTGCTCGTCCTCTGTAGTGTCAGTCCCTTCTGCGTGACGGACTTGCTTTTTCACAGCTACCCGGGTGAGATTTGGTGCATGTTGCCTTGTCTGGTGCTCGCCTGATCCACCCAAATCAGTTAGCTGACAGCCCAAACAACCCAATGTACTATACCTTCACGAGTACCGGGCAAGTTTTCTGTGTCAGAGTCTGAATCAATCGCTGCGGCGCGGTATTGTGCGTGCTCTGGATGTTTAAAACGGTTACAGATTTATCCATACCTAGAAAACAACCAACTTACCTGCTCGCGTAGATTTAACATTCACATTGACGCGGTCACTACTATCTGCAATAATAACTTCAGCTGCCTACAGTTGGAGGGTGCCGTGGCACTCCGACACACAGGTTTTTGCCTTCTTAGTATTGCCGGCGGCGGACTCGCCAGTGTGTTTACGAGCTCCTGAGTCTTGACGCCAGACTAGAGATAGATAATAAGTACGAGAATATTCTACAATCGCTTGAAAATAAAACCTCGATTTTCTAGGGCCTTGGTTTTGGCGGTTCTTGAAGCTATATCGGAAGACGTATTTGTGAGTGAAGCTGCATATATTAGAAGTAATCTGGAGCTGACACCTCGCACGTTCTTGAACAGGGGCAGTGCTCGAAATGGCTTGCAGAACAACGTCTCTTGCAGTGACAGTTGTGGGCCGTTGTCCTTTGCTGCCTTGCACAGGTTGCGTATTTTGCTTGGCCATTCGGAGTCAGCTGAAAAATTTACTTGTAAAAAGAAACGAGTGGTGCGTTCAGAGTCAATGAGCGACGGTACAAAGAAAGTGGGTCTCTTATCCTTAGCAAGGAGGGCGTGGAGGGAAAAGAATCGTGTTGCGTGCTTACTGACCTGTTGCGTTTTTGTATCAGTTTATGCGGCCGGTTCCCTCCGTAGCACATGTCAATCTGTGATAGGTGGCGTGATATGCGTGCCGAAAAACCGACTGCACTGCCATCCTGTAAGACGTATGTACGTATCGCTATCACTAAGTCGCAAGCAAGTCTAACATACCAATGGTAGCCTGCCAAGGGTGTGGCCGTAATTTCTCTCTGCCTGGGTATACCCAACATCTTCGCAAAACCCGCAACCCTCCATGTGTGGCAATCTACCAAGCCCAGGAGGCTTACATGCCGGCTGTCCAAGAGGACGAGGCTTTAGCCAATAACTCGGACAATCGACCAGCGATGAGAGACTCACCTCAAGCTTTTATCGGCGATTTTTTTGGCGAAGATTATGAGCCGCATGACTTTGAAGATCATTCCGGGGATAACTTAGACCCCGAGGTAGCAGAAGAGGATAGTGATGGCAAGACAGATGTTGATATTGAGGAAGTTGATGAGGGTGGATGGGAGCCTGCTTCCGCACCTACAGAGTCCTTTGCAGATGAGGCTGACGATGGCATGTACTCCGATGATCTAATTGAAGACCGTGAAGAGATCGAAAAGGTCACAGAGGGCCTCCGTAAGACTGCCACTATTGTCCACTTTCCCTCTCATGCAGCTGGGCAGCCACTGGATTCTGCTGACCTGGAGGACTCCGAGTATCATAAATACACTGCTCAGCTTGGTCTACATGGGCGTGATGGCAATGACTGGGCCCCATTTGTGTCAAAACTCGATTGGGAGGTCGCGCGTTGGGCTAAGCTACGCGGGCCTGGTTCCACAGCATTCACCGAGCTCTTGAAGATTGAAGGGGTATGTTGATATTTATATCAGCGTGCGGCGTCTCATTTAGTGTTCTTATTAGGTCCGGGAAGCATTGGGGCTATCGTTCAAGACTACAGAAGAGCTTAACAAGAAAATTGACTCCCTTCCGAGCCGTCCTCGCTTCAAACGAGAAGAAGTCCTTGTTGGTGGCGAAGCATTCGAAGTGTACCACTGCGATGTCATTGAGTGCATTCGTGCACTTTATGGTGACACCGAGTTTGCCAAGCACCTTGTCTTTGCACCCGAGCGCCATTATATTGATGAGGACAAGACCATTCGGATGTACTCTGATATGCATACAGGGAAATGGTGGTGGAGTACACAGGTAAGACTCAGTTATGGTCACCGACTATCACATGGAATTCTGATGTGAAAGACGGAAATAGAAAGCTGTTGAAGGGAACAAAGCTGGCGCTACCATCGTCCCCATTATCATTTCCTCCGATAAGACCCAAGTAACACTTTTCGGGAACAAATCTGCGTACCCAGTATATATGACTATTGGCAATTTGCCCAAAGAAATTCGACGGAAACCATCGAAGGGTGGTCACGTTCTCCTCGGTTACCTCCCGACAACACGCCTTGACCATGTTACAAACAAGTCAGCCCGTCGTCGGATGTTGGCCAACTTATTCCATTCGAGCATGCGCCGTATACTACACCCCTTAAAGAAAGCAGGTCAGGAAGGAGTCCCGATGGCGAGTGGTGATGGTGTGTATCGACGTTGCCACCCTATCTTCGCCACGTTTGTAGGGGACTATCCCGAGCAGGTCTTGGCGACTGGGGTGAAGACAGGGCAGTGTCCAAAGTGCCCCACACCTCACGATGACTTGGGGGAATACTTTGACGACTGCAATGGAAATCTTCAACTACGTGATATGAACGCCGTCCTCGATGCACTTGGCACATTGTCCGATGGCGCCGAGACATTTGTTCGTGCATGCAAGATCGCAGGGATCAAACCAATCCAGCGACCATTCTGGGAGGATCTTCCATATGTTAATGTCTTTCAATCCATCACGCCCGACATTCTTCACCAGCTGTATCAAGGAGTAATGAAACATGTCATATCCTGGGTCCTTACTGCAGGCAGTCCAGCGGAAGTCGACGCTCGCTGCCGTCGTTTTCCACCCAATCACAGCATTCGTATTTTCACTAAAGGAATTAGCTCGCTGACTCGGGTAACTGGGCATGAACATGCACAGATGTGTCAGCAGCTTCTTGGACTAGTCATGGATTTACGTCTGCCCAACCGGATCTCTGCTGCGCGGCTCGTGAGGGCCATCCGAGGGATCCTTGATTTCTTGTATCTCTCCCAGTATCCGGTCCACACCACTGAGACTCTTGCACGTATGCGAGATGCACTCCGGCGCTTCCACGACAACAAGGATGTCTTCGTGGAACTTGGTATCCGTGAGCATTTCAACATTCCCAAGCTTCACACCCTGCTACACTATATACTGTCTATTCCATTGTTCGGTACCACTGATAACTATAACACGGAGTACACTGAACGACTCCACATCGATCTTGCAAAGGACGCATATCGCGCAACCAATCACAAAGACGAATATCCACAAATGACAGCTTGGCTCGAGCGCCGCGAGAAGGTATTACAACATTCGAAGTATGTTGCATGGCGTGTTGCAGGATGTCCTCTACCATCTGTGGCTCCGACTCCATCACCGAAAGAGAATCACTGAGTACTTATGGCTTGGCATCCGACCGTAAAGGCAGTACCTCTAGCATCCATAAGAGAAGAGTATGGAGCAAGATTCTTCGCTGACACTCTTGCTCGGTTTGTGGTCAAATATAATCATCCCGAGTTCACCACCGCGCAGGTGGAGAATGCTGCCGGGGATGTATTTTTACCATTCCAGACACTACCCGTCTTTCACAAAGTCAAGTTTTTGAATGAGGACCTATTACGAATGGGTGGGCCAGTTGAAACTCCAGATGCAATCCATGTACGACCTGCCAAGTCAGACTTTCGCGGACGACCTGTCCCGGCACGCTTTGATACAGTTTTAGTGAATCTTGGTTCAGGAACAGAATACGGTTTATCAGGTGCGTATTCAGAACATGTTTAAATGTGATATCTAACGCTGCACAAGGCTATCGAGTCGCTCAAGTCCGAGTTGTTTTTACGCTTCCTCCCCGAGTCGTCTCTATTCTTTTCCCGCACCGCCCTCCACCAAAGCATCTGGCTTATATCAAGTGGTTCACACCCTTCGCATCATCTCCTGAACCAAACAGTGGCCTGTACAAGGTGTCACGGGTTGTTCGGAATGGTGACTGTGTCGCGAGCATCATTCCCATCTTACAGATTGGCCGCAGTGTTCATCTGTATCCGAAGTGGGGACCGGCTGTGCCGCGGGAGTGGACATCGAGTACAGTACTAGATAGTGCCCCTTCGTTCTATGTGAATCCTTTCTTAGACCGACACTCATATATGACGCAGTTCTAATGTGACTATGTTATAGTAAAGAGATATAAATTATCGAAGATCTGCCACTATTAGACATGATTAGTAGAAATTTGTCAACGCATCTGATAATGTCTGCTAATAATGTATGTTATATGCATTAGTTCGTCTTAGGGATAATTAGCTCAGATTTAGATGTAATTAGTGCGGGAGGTTTTTCCTGATGTAGTCTTTCTGACTCTTTCAGTGTAGTCGACTACAAATGTGGCCTTACGCGTGGTGAAATCAGGATGTGTGTTCTAGCTCTCTTGCATTTGCCTTCGCCACGACCACTACACTCATACTCGCTGCTACCGCCGCACTCGTAACCATACTCACATTGGCCGTGACTGCCTCACTGGCTTCTTCCACCACAGTGCCATCAAACTTCAACCAATTCTACGATGCAGGATTTGGATCTTGATGACTCCTCCTCCAGTTCGTCAACTATGAGTGGCTGCAATTCGATATACTAGGCCGAACTAGGGTGTCTGTAGACAAGAGTGCTTCAAGTAGCCACTACCTTGACGCACCTTGCAGAATAATGAAGGTACCCAGGTCTGAGAAGCTTGTGGGGGATAGCGAGACCAGCTAGTACGTCCATCATTATGAGTTCACTGCAATATGTACTCAGACATAAGTAATTGTAAATGTAATAAGCTGTTGTCGTCCCAAGTCTCCGATGGCACCGCTGCAGTCCTCCTCCTGCAGCATTTGACAATGCAGCGACTCAGGCTGCCCATCCGCAGTAAGTAGATCACGGGTCGTCGGCGTGCCCTCGTGGATGATGGGTGTCGGGCCGCGTTCACTATCCCGAAGCATGTCGCGCACGTGAGGCTGGGCATGGACAACGTCGACTGTTACGAGATCGCCAAGGCATTGTTTATTAACTAGTTTTCTGGGTTACGAACATATTGAATTTAACTCGCTTGTGGGCCCTCAGTGCATTCTCCTTACCCTTTGTACATAGTCTTCTTGACCTTGTGAAGTGCCTTCTTGTTCTGGTCTGAGCAGCAAGATCACGAAGTGTTTTGTCTAGTTTGACGAACTCTTCCATGTGTTGCCATAGGTCCACCTTGTTCAGGCACGACGGCTTGTCTAGGCGCTTTCTAATGAGACTACAAAGGTTTTTAATCGACTACAAAACGACTGGAAGTCTAACCGCTTAAGTCACTTTAATAAGTCAGTGGGAAACTTGATATTCCATGACGTGACCACCACATGATCACAGTAATGACGCCATCATGACGCAGCATTGGAAATCCCTTAATGGTTGCTGTAACAGGACATAGTGTCCTTTTTCTCAGCCGCTGCAAAAAAGGACACCTCGCTTGCCCGCCATGATAACTGAGAATGGAGAATCATACCGCCCAGCATAGCAAGGGATTAATTCACTCTTCCATGGTGTGAACCTCTGGGACCATATAGTATTGTGGCTGGGACATATGGTAGAGCTCGCCAGCCTGTAATTTACATGCAGAATAGCCCTATTTTACTGGTTAATTAACGTTAATTAACGTGGTCCACTCCAGGGCTCCACCCCGGACCCCGTTGGTAAATAACGATCAATTACACCTGTTAATTAGGCCTACGGCCTGCTGCTTGGTAAATTTCAACAGTCAATTAGGTCCTGTCCCAATTTCCCCAAACCCTAGTCCATTGTCTCTCGCCTATCCACTACACCGCTCGTCAACCTACAGGCTGTGCCTCAGGTTTTAAAACTTTCTAGCAGCTGACCAGCTAAGTTTACCCTCTTCCCACGAGGCTACTAGTGCCAAGTCTGCCGACACAAAAAATTGCCTCTAGATACACTCGAAGTACTGCATACTTTTCTCGGTACACGACATTCTCCTCTGTGCGGCCCAACTCGTGCAGATGCCTATTTATTATTTCTGGCAGTCTCCTGACCTTGGGCACTAATGATGATGCTGTTCATCTGACATAAGTGTTGCTAACAACATTGGATGAGGTGTGAGGTTATTCTTAGCTAGGCTTAGAGTCCCCTCGCATTCTGTCAATGAAAAGCTGCGAACTGGGATAATGCCTCTTGCCCTCTGGATTTTGTCTGTTTGCCTGACAAGTCCATCAGGAAAAACCCTCTGCGCTAAATAGAACCAATTTCTTGCTAATTATGTCTAAGCCATCTATCGTTCCTTATTAGACACAATTAGTGCATGTCCACTGCTAATCATGTGTAATTATGCCACGTCATTTCTAATATAGCCCTGATTTTCACTACTTAGTGTAAGGGTACAATATCAGAACTGCGTCATATATGTGTGTCTATCTAGATATGGATTAACATAGAATGATGTTGCTTTGTCTAGTACTGTACTTGACATCCACTCTCACGGTACACTAGGACCCCATTTTGGATAGAGATGTACACTCCACTGAATCTGCAATACCGGGATAACACTTGCAAGACAGTCCCCGCTGTGATTGACAGATCTTGAAACCCTGTATAGACGGCTATTGGGTTCAGGAGATGATGCAAATGGTGTGAACCACTCTACATAGGCAAGATACTTTGGTGGTGGCTTTTGCGGGAAGAGGAGTGAGATCATGCATGGTGGAAGGCTGAACACCACCCGTACTTGAGCAACACAATATCCTTGAACACGGTTAGAATATCAGTAACAGAAGAAAGGCAGAAAACATACCTGTAAGACTGTATTCCTTCCCTGAACTGAGGTTTACCAAGACAGTATCAAACTGCGCAGGTATGGGTCGGCCACGTTTGTCAGTTGTTGCCAGTCTGACATGGACAGCATCTTGCAAAGTCATTGATGCCCCATCCACTCGAGAGACATCATCAAGCCCATGCTTGATCTTGTGGTACACAGGCAATACCTGAAATGGGAGAAAAACATCACCAGCGGCATCTTCAACTTGCGCTGATGTCAGTTGCGGGTTGTTATACTTGACAACAAAGCGAGCGAAAGCATCTGTGAAAAATCACATGCCGTAGTCACTGCATATCACATGAATGGGCACAGCCTTCAAGGTGGGCCAGCGAGTCATGATCAAGCCTGTGTGGGGAGGCTCAGCACAGGCAGCCATGGGTTCTGAAGTAGATTGGGAAGATTGAGGCAGTGGCGCCATAGTCTTTGCAAGGCACCATGCAATGTAGTTGGTGTGACGAAGCACCTTTTCACGTCACTCAAGCCATGCTGTCATCTGGGGGTACTCATCCTTGTGATTGGTTGCATGATATGCGTCCTTGGCGAGGTCGATGTGGAGGTGCTCAGTGTATTCAGTGTTATAATTGTCAGTTGTTCTGAAGAGTTGAATGGAGAGCAGGTAATGGAGTAGAGCGTGAAGCTTGAGGAGATTGAAATCGTTGAAGTGCATCCTGGAGGTGGGAAAGAGTCTTGCTTGTATGCACCAGGTACTGCACCAGGTACAAGAAATCAAGTAGTGCCTGTATAGCCCTGATCAGCTTCGAAGAAGAGACACAGTCTGGTAGCCGTACATCCATAATGAGACCCAGCAGTAGCTGACACATCTGAGCATGTTCACGGCCTGTAACACACTAGAGCATACTGATGCCCTTCATGAAAATGTGTATACCATGATTAGGAGGAAACCGGTGGCAGCGTGTGTCAATCTCTGCTGCAGTTCCAGCCTTTAATACCCATGCGATGGCGTGCTTCATCACGCCCTGATACATCTGATGAAGAATATCAGGTGTAATCACCTGAAATACATTGACATATGGCAGTTCTTCCCAGAAGGGATGTTGCACAGGCTTGATCCCTACGTCTTTGCATGCCTTCACAAATACACTAGCACCATCTGAAAGTGTTGACAGAGCATCAAGAACTGAGTCCATATCACATAGGTTGTAGTCACAGTCTGCATCATAGTTGCCAAGATCATTGTGCTATACTGGACATTTTGGACAGTCACCATATTTAACTGCTATAACAAGGACTTGCTCTGGGTAGTCACCCACAAATGTCGCAAAGATTGGATGACACCAGCAATAAACACCATCGCCACTGGCCATCACAATACCATCCCAGCCTGCTGACTTGAGTGGGTGCAATATACGTCAGACACATGAGTGGAAGAGGTTGGTGAGAGTGCGATGGTGAGCAGCCTTGTTGGTAACATGATCTAACTGTGTGGTTGGCAGGTAGCCCAGTAAAACGTGCCCACCCCTGGATGGTTTTCATCGGATCTCCTTGGGTAAATTGCTGATTGTCATGTAGATGGGATATGCTGTCTTGTTCCCAAAGAGCGTGACCTGCGTCTTATCAGAAGAAATGAGCACAGGGATGATTGTGGTGCCAGGAGTGTTGGACTCGACAACTTTCTACAATGAAAATAATGTGTCATAGATCTTTCTTATAGGGATCCCAACGAATGAATAGGCACACACCTGAGTGTTCCACCACCACTTGCCTGTATACATGTCATAATACATGCAAATTATCTTGTCACAATCAGCATAGTGACGTTCCGGGGCAAAAACAAGATGCTTCACAAACTCGGGATCGCCATATATTGCTTTGATGCATTCAATTACATCATGGTAATAGACTTCAAAGGCTTCATTTGCGATGATTACCTCATCTCGTTTGAAGCGAGGTCAGCTTGGAAGTGAGTCTATCTTTTTGTTGAGCTCATCAGCTGTCTTGAATGACAATCCAAGTGCTTCCCACAGCTTGGGGTTAAGTTTCAGTGAATCGCAATGTGAGATGATAGACAGAAACATACCCCTTCAATTTGGAGAAGCTCTGTTAGAGCGGTTGATCCAGGGCCATGGAGCTTGGCCCACCATGCAACATCCCAATCCAATTTTGACACAAAGGGCGCCCAGGGGTCTGCAGATCCTGATCTGAGCTGAAATGCATACTGAGCATACTCCAACAAGGAGGCATCTGCCACACAGATGGGCTTCCCTGCAACACTAGACAGAAATGCCACAGTTGCAGCTGGCTTGCGCATAGTCTCTGAAGCCTGGACCCGCTCACCAGACAAATGAGCAGTGTCCTCTTCCAACACCATATCATCATCAGTGCTGTCAGTGACAGCCACCGGCGGTGGTTCCCAGTGGTGAGTGTCAGTATGCTGATCTCCGTCATCGTCATCACTCAAGCTGTCATCATCAGGTCCTGCGTTGCCATCCTCATGCAAATCATCAGTGTTGCCTGTGAGGTTGGTGAAGTCTTCGGGTGTATAGTGCGACCCAAAAAGGTCACCTTTGAAATGTGGTGGTGCAACAGAAGGTGGTGGAGGCACAGTAGTCCTGTTTTCACTAGGTTCTGTTGCCAGAGCTGGCTTATACAACTGCTGGGCTTCGTAAATAGCTCGACAAGGTGGGTTACTGGTCTTTCGAAGATGCTGAGTGTATCCGGGTAGCGTGAAGGTGTGGCTACATCCTTCACAAGTCACCATTGCAATTACCCAGTTGACAGAGTTGCATATGCTAAGTCCACCATGAAGAACAGCACTACGACTCAGCGGCAGAGGCATGCCCTGCCCAAGACACAGGTCGCCTTGTGAGGCAACACACGTGTCAAGGGCTGGCTGCTGAAATGTCACCGAGAGGAGCAGCTGTCGCTATGTCAGCAGCCACATAAACCAAAACAAATATGAAATGTACGATAAGCCATGTTGATTTCCCTTCTCTCTTTGACTCCTACCATCAGCCCATCACTATCCTCTCCTTTTACCCAACTCTTCAAACTAAACCAACTGCTCCTTTTTTTTATATGTTATTCGAGCCCCTATGTCTCAGCAGATAATTTCAGACCCCCACAGCAAAAAGTCGCAGATCCCTGCCAATCGTCCCTTAACCGCAGCGGCTGTCAAGGCTGCACAGCATAAAGGTACAGCACCTACGCCAGATGCTCCTGTTGAGCAGAATGGGAGAGGTCAGTATCCATCCAACACTGGTGTTGATGACTTGCCGTGTGGTGCATGACACGAAGGCTTTATTTGCAGCATCACGGATTGCCAAAACTAGGGCTTTAGCAAATCAAGGTATGCCCCGATGCGCTACCATGAACACTATGCTGACTTGTATGGTAGTGTGGCTCCAGGATGCAGGCACACGCAAATGTGCTGTGTCACCAGCTACCGCCAAAACTGCTGACACTTCCAAAAAGTCTAAAAAAGGTGAGTCAACATCATGCTGCACATCCCATTGTCATCTCAATATTGTGGACTAACTGATTCAGCAGATCATACTCATTTTCGTGCTGGGGGAGCTGAAACTGCTGGTAAGGCCTCCAATGGTGGCAACGTCAAAGACCAAGGTAACTGACTATTCCCGAAATCATCGGCAAAGGAAGCTAATAAATTGTGGATTAGGCAGTCGTCACCCCAAGCAGCAAGCCGCTAATCTCACCAAAGCTTTGACTGAAGAGGAGCCGGATGAGAGCTCTACTGAGGATGGTGATTACACTGACAAACAGTCGGAAGGCAAAGAGCTGCAAGAGGAAGATGAACAACTCGACCACCTAGACTCAGATGATCTTGCAGATGAGTTCGTGAAGGAGGTGAGTGCATTTTTCACCGATGCAATGTTGCAGTTGGGAATGTTTGTGCTCGTGGGGCCTGCTTATCCAATCAATCAGGCAGCCTCATGGGGCAACGCTGCAACTGGCAATGCCTCTCTCGCACGGAAGACTAAGGTGCCCAAACTATATCCTCGTCGAGCAACACCTGCTGCTAATGAGCTTTTTGATGACGATGACGATGTGATTGAGATATCCACTGTGGCGAGGAAGTCCAAGGTACGTGTGCTTACTAAACTTGCATGTTCCCAATGATGTTAGATGTGGTTACTTCAGGGCCGCAAAGGCAAGAGCCAACAGCAGTTGGCACACGAAGCTGAGGTATTTTGTCCACCTTATTGAACTTCCCTATCCTGAAGTCACTTGCTTCAGGCCCCGCAATGGCGCAATATGCTCCCTATGACACCTGTCAAGAAGACCTCCCACCGTGCTGGACTTGCTGCAATGCCCATCTCACCCTCGTCGCTTAGTTATCCTGGTGATGAGGAGGACGATGAAGGTGATAATAGTGACAACAATGCTCAACAAGCCAGTGGAGCTGCGCCATCCCAAGCTGTCCATCCTGCTGTTTCTATGCCGATCGATGTTGTATTCAGCCGCAATGGGCGAGTCAACTTGAACGATCAGCATGCATATGTGCAAGCTGTTGCACGGGAGGCCATCCAAGGGGTTTCTATTTATCTAGGCTTCGAGGATGCATTTCCTGAGATCGGAGGTAGGACTGTCATATCTCGTGAATGCCTCGCAGATGCTGCATGGGGCAGTGCACGTTACTCTGAGATCCTTGATCGTCTGATGAATGACGACGGGTATGGCAAGGCTTTGGGATGAATAGTGAGTGCTTGCTTATCTATAAGACTGTTTTATACTGACTTGTGACTGCCCGTGAGCTGGATGGACGTATTAGTACCTGGTGCCGTCTCGCCTACAGTATCGGCAGCAACCACGTCATCAGCGGTTACCACTTGACACCTGGGCCTGGCTGCAACAAACGGGTAGCGAGTCTCCTCAAATCGCAGAGGTACATCTTTCCTGATGATGTCGAGGTATGTGTGTGTCAATCATTCTGGTGTAGATACTGATGCCAGTCTAGGCTCCTGGCAAGCTTCATACCAATGAGCCATACAAGCATCCTGCCATCCTCGCCATTATGCAGGCACTATACTTCTCTGGTTCGGGTGCCCTCAGTGTGCGTGAGACTGACCGGTTCACGACATCATCGCCAACTGATGCTGCTGTCGAGGTTCCTATCTCTATGGTTGCCCTAGTCGCTACAGCGGTAAGCTAATTGATCTCAATTTGTGTCTCGGCTGTGCTTGCACTGATTAAATTGATCAGGTACACAATTCCTTGATGGAATGGCAGACAGGGAAGCGCGTAGCACGGGAATTCTCAGCGCTGAACTGCGGCGACATTTACCGGACCCATGTTGGCATCCTCGAGCAGGTCAAGTCGACCAAGCCGGTTTTCTTCCATGAGCTGATGGCTGGCCTCTATCGGGATGCACAGTATGCTCAAGTTTTGTTTACAGTGCTGTATCTAATGTGATTCTAGTGCTGCTGCTGCTTTGGAGGTTCAAGTTAACTCGGAAGAGAGTGCTTTCACGCTCATGGACCTTTCGACGTTCCAGTAGTGTAGTGCTCGGCTCCTTATACCTATCTATACCCAATCGCGCGGTCTGCTTCTCGTTTCCTCCATCAATTTCTCTATGGACTCTTCGGCTCTTCCTTTGCCACCCCGTTGACCACTTCACATTCACTACTATCATATAATCAGAGTCTTTTGACAATATAATCACTTGTAACCCAGATAATACATCAGGGAAAAGGGGTCCCGGCTGTAGCACCCAGCCACAGATTTGTAGCAAGCAGTAGGCTCCGGGACGCCACAAAGCTGTGAGTGAATGCGACGCAGTAATATCGTACCGTATATAGTAGGCTACCTTCCAGGTATATGTATGTCGCGCGCCGCGACAGCTACAAGGCACTATGTTGTACTATTTGTGCTACCGGGGCTACAGGGTGCTACAACGGCTATTATACCCACTCCAACGAATTGTAACAGTACATTGGATAGGCTTATTGGTTCGAAAGACAATGCCCATTAAGAAGCTCTAAGTATATACATGGGGCCTAAGCATATCAAAGAGATGATGATCTATGTACTTGTTCAGCAACAGCTCTGATCCTTCCTCGGTACTCCAGGAGTTACGAACTGCAGCTGAGGCAAATTTCGGCACCAAATGGCATGTACGAATGATGGCGCGCAGAGGGATAATAGAAGTGTTTGGTTGCGAATGTCGTGTTGACCGCGCAAGCTTGAACATGTTCGTGACAGGGTCCAGCAAGTGCAGTGGGCGGAACCAATGGACGTATGCAAGAGGCTCCGCTTGATGGGAGCCTCTAAGCTCAGGCGGCAGCATGAATATTACTCGCACTTCTGCGACTCGTAGACCTGCGATGGCAGTATAAAGAGCGAATGGAATGTGCGCTAATGATCAAGAACATACCACGAATACCACGTGGGTCTGCTTTACGCTCATCCTTGTCCTCCACAACAAGCACAGTGTTGAATTGGGCAGGTTTGTCTGGTCTCCTTGCATCTCTTGCCCTCTGCAGGGGTGTAGCATGGACCCGAGTGAACTTAAGAGAAGACTCGGGAAGATGGTAGTTGGGCGGGAGGGGGACGAGCGCTGTCTTGTAGACATCGAAGACATCAGAGCGCTTTGGGGCGATCTTGAGGGTCGGAAAGGCTTGAACAAGGAAAGATCCTAGAGCCGGTAGGAATTCCACAGCTCCGTACTCCTGCTCGAGCTTATCAATGGATGTAGTGGGATAGGGGCACTTGCGGGCCATGCGAACACCACTCTCTAGCAAGTTGCGAGAATCAGCTGATATGTCAGGAAGGCGGCTCACGCGGTGTAGCTCCTTATACTCCTCCCACTCCTCCCGGTCATCATCCTCTGGGTCCTCATCTGTGTCCACGTCTAAGTCCACACCGAGAGTAAAATCAAGTCGTCCAGTTGCCCATTCGATGTAGGACGCGCGGCGAGCTACAGCCTCCTGTCGCTGAAGCCATCTCGCCATCTGGATCTCATAATCGCGCTTGTTGCTGGCACGGTAAGCCTTTTTGGCGTATTCGATATGAAGGCGCTCCGGCGACTCCGTGTTGTAGCCATCAGCGCTGCCAAGTGACTGAATAGCCTGAATGTAGTGGAGGAGTGCATGGAACTTCGGTATGTTGAAATCCTTGCATACCATGTACTGAATGAAGACATCTTTGACTTGATGAAAACCGTCCAAGGCTTGCTGCATAAGCGCCAGAGTCTCTGAAGTATGACGCTGGTATTGGGCGTAATAGATGAAGTCCAGTAAATGCATCGCCGCTTTCGTGACACGGTTGTCAACTGATCCAGCACAGATCGCGATGAAGACGCGTGCCATCTGGCAATGCTCGTTTCCTGTCCACTGGGAAATCGAAGTAATCCCCTTCGCGAAATGCCGTAACCCAGGATATCCAGACATCGCCTTGAAGCGTTCATCTATCTCTGGGTCGGTAGCAAGTTCACAAATCCAACTGACCAAGTGATCTTTGAACACGCCTTTGTGCAGTTGATGCAAAATGTCAGGAGTAAAACAGGTGAATATGTCAGTGAAGGGAAAATCGACCCAGAATGGTTTCCAGACAGGGTGAAGGCCTTCACTCTCAGCGCGAGGGTCTTTGATTCCATTGACGACCTTCTCCAGTACAATGGTGGTACTTGCTTGACTGCGAAGGACTGACAGCACCGGAGAACCACGCTCCTTTGGGTCGACTATGCATTTCGGGCAGCGATTTTGCTTACAACAAGCAACTAGACACTGTTCCGGATAGTCCGCGACGTATGCCGCAAGGATAGGATGCACACGGCGTAGGTGTCCATCTGCACAGACCATGACGGCACCTTCCTTCCCTGCTGCAATGAGAGGCTTCAATATTGACCGCATGCACTCGTGAAAAAGCCGATATCCTGCAAGCGACCGGTACTTCTCTGCGAAGCATTCAAGCTTTGATGTCGGTATGTACCCGACGAGAACTGTCGCCCGTGCAGATGGCTGACGGCAAACGTGTTTAGCTATGTTGCCGATTGTGAGGTACACAGGCCAAGCCGACTTGTCTCCACTATGCAGCGAAAGTTGTGTCTTGTCCGATGACAGGATCACGGGGGCGACAACAGCACCAGGTGGGAGTTTTCTCTAAGTAAAAACCAATTCCTGAGATTCGCATTACAATTTTAGAATTGATACGACATACTTGTGTGTCCCACCACCAGTTAGCGGTCCAAGCCTCGTCAAAGACCCGTTTCCGACCGAACTTGTCAGCATAGATGCGTGCTGGTGCATAAGCAAGGACATTTCGGAAAGCAGGATTTCTCATGAGGTCCTTTATGCACTCAACTGGGTCTCGATGCCAGATCTCTAACTTCTCTTTCATATAGAGTCCGTTCTCGTCGGTACGATCTCCAGTCACCCCCATGATCTCGCATGTCCACTCAGGCCCAGTTGGCAGTTCGTCAATCCGTTTGAAGAACGAATGACTGCTTGTGAAGCTCGGCTGAATCCGATCTCGGGTCTAATAGCATCCATAAGCTCTGTGCTGATCTTCTGAATTGAGATGACATGTGAACGTACAATGGGAAGCTTTAGGTATTCTTCTATCTGACTATGTCTGACATTCTTTATAAGCCATTGTGCCAACCCCCACTCATCTTCAGATTCGAAAGGAGCCCAAGGAGCAAGACCCTCCCGCTCCTGCATCTGCTTGAGCACTTCAAATTCGGTCTGTGAGGTCCCGAGGCTTGTCGCAATAGGCTTCTCCGTAAATTCCTCAGCCCAGCGTCCAGTATCGTTCCTGTCATACTCGTCATCCGGCACTTCTTCAAGGTGAACACGCTTTGATGGATTCTCGATGCAAGCTAAGCCTGGGTGTGATGAAGACATGTCTTCAACGTCTGAGGCATTCTGCGGCTCTTCCCCGAATGCCAACGGTGCTGGTGCATCTGCTGTATCAGACCGAAGGTGAGTTTTGGTGATGTCAATTTGCCAGCGTCTCCGACAAGCAGGTGTATTTGCGATATGCCGCGAGACTCCAGGACGGGTAGGCAAGGCTTTGGAGCAATAACCACAGCGGAAGATGGACGATGAAGACATTGAGAGGTGTTAACTGTAATGGTATGCGGTTTCAACTTTCAATTCAGACGTGCAACAGGTGAAGCTAAAAATCACTGTCTCGATTATCAGTCGAGCCAGGACTGGACTGATCCCACCTGATTGTTGAACAACGAACACGTCGTGTCGCGTGTGCGGTATGCACCTCACGACAATGAAGGCATGGTGAGGTGCTAACCGTAATGGTACATTGTTTTGACTTTCAATTCAGACGTGGAACAGGTGAAGTGAAAATCACAGTCTCGATTATCGGCCGAGCCAGGACTAGGCTGATCCCGCCCAATTGTTGCATGACAGACGCGTCGTGTTGCGTGTGCGGTACGTGTCTCGCATTGTTTGTTGATTTTCCCTGTTTACTGATTGCGTCATGTTCTGCGGATTTTGATTAGCATATAAATCTAATGACATTTGCCAGCCCTCCTCTGTTCCCTTGACACATATCCGACGATTCAAGCCTCTCCGTGCTGCATCCAGTCAAACGTGTATTACGATCCAGATATCAAATGCCCAAAGCCATTCCTCTCAAGCAAGCTAGAGTCAAGCAGGTGTCGAGGCCTGGAACTACGAAGAAATTAGTTCCGAAAGGCAAGAAGCAACCCCTCCCTGAAGCCATTCAACCAGTCATTCGTTCGCAGCTGCCGGCATCATCCCGCGGTCGCCCTCGATATGCGACTGAACGCGAAGACTACAGAGGTATCTGCCAACATGCCCATTGCGTGACCATCCTAAAAATTTTTTTTCTTGTATATTAGTTGAAAAGGAGAACCTTGTCGAGATTCAGAACATCGAACGCCAGAAGAAGGAGCAACATGCAAAAGAACTCCAAGAGCAACAGCGTCAAAAGGCCCAGGAACTTGAGCAGCGTGAATTGGAAGGTTACCGTGCTCCAGAAGTCGACAGCGATGAAGATGTACCAATGAATCCCATCGATGCCAATGCGGTATGTCTACGTAGTCTCCATACAACTCCTTCCTAATTATCTGCAGTTCATAAGCCAGGCCATCATGAGACCGCTCGTGAACAAGGCACTTGTGCCTTGTAATACCAACGTGCCCCGTATTCCATCTGTATTGCCAGGACAATCCCGTGAGATGACCCCCAGTGGCCCTCAAGCTCCCCACCAAGCTGGCGAAGGGCTAATGAATCACGGATGCACGGGCATGTACTTTTGCTCACTCGTATACATTGCCTAACTACCTACTGCAGGTTCTGAAGAAGGAGCTCACAGGGTCAGAACCCTGATGCGACACAACATTCGTAGTCAGTCCTGCAACATGTACGACGATCACTTTGCACCTGAGAGCAATATCCTTGGTGAGGGCGAACCCCAAGAAGACACCAGCGTGGCACAGTACAGCTATGAAGATGAGGAAGATGACGGGGACCGTCTGGATGATGAGGACTATGGGGATGATGAGAACTGTTTGGATGGCGATGAGGAGGACAACGGTGCAGAGGGTGATGACAGGATTCAACGTGCGTCTGTTTCCTCTGGGGGTGGGTGCCGTCGTATTTGTCCAAAGGTCGACGACTATGATGTCCTCCTTAAAGACGTGATTCAAGAGGCTATTGGACACTTCCGATGCCAAGTTGTGACATCCCGTCCCTTCCCATCTTCTACTCGTTCCGAAGCTAGGTTGCTGGCCCAGGGTTCATGGGCAGCCGCTTGCCAGATGTTCGAGACAGATATTACCTGGGATAGCAATATCGCAAAGCTGGTAAGCTAGTATCTTTTGATCTTATGTCATGCTTCGAATATTGTCCTTGCAGATCATGTCTCGTGCCTCGCACGTCCGGGGAGAACTTAAGACAAAGGCTCGTTCACTCGTCGAGAGTATGTACGGTTTCTCGAGCGGCAAGAGTCAAAAGATCATACAGCGTAATCGTAAGCGTGCTGAAGACCTCCTCAATGATTATAACTATTTGTATCGGGTACGTTGTTATTCAGCGCTAATCGTACTTTACCGATCTCTCTCAGCGCCAAACACCCGAGGGTCGCAAAGGCTTCTGTCAACACAAGATCACTCAGAAGATCGTCAATGCAATGTGGTTTCGTGACGCAGAGGATGAAGGTATCAAGTATGATAGGTACTTCCTTATGGCGTCGCACCGTATGCTGGCTCTCATCTTTACTGTGGTGCGTGCTTTCATCATTGGCTGTATGCACTGTCTTACATTGAATGCAGATTGAGTGTTGCATCGAAGAATGGAGTACGGGCATTAGACGCAAGATCAACTTCACCGCTCAAAAGTTCAAGCCAGCTTTCAAGCGCATCTTCGAGATGCTCATCGACTTCGAGAAACAGGGTGGCGGGGAGGTTCTGACAGCCGTTCGGACTTCTCTTCTTGAGAACGGAAGGTGAGTTCTTTCCCGGTATCTATTACTGCGACTGTGCCAACATGTTTGTATTCAGATTCCATGCTGGCGCTACGACGGAGGCTGAAGATCAGCGAGATCCGATGTCTGCAGATGCGATTGCAGCTGCTATCCAGGACTTTAATGAGCATGGCGGGCTTTACGAGGGAAGCTCGAGCGAGGAAGAACCGGAGGATGCGGAGGAGTAGTTAAATCATACAGCCTACTTACATTGTATTCTATTTCAATATATTGCTTGATTTTTATGTTGTTCGGGTGGTTCTTACTAGTAGTAATGCGGTGACCGTATGTAGGGGCGGTGGGATCACTTGCCACACCTGACTATTGGTCTATAGTGCTGATATACAGCTACGGTGCTACTTGTCTACGGTGCTATCAATACTATGTCACACTTGATTGTGCTATCCGCCTACACGGCTACAAGGCTACTGGTGGCTATATACCACTACATGGCTGGGCCGGGGTACTTGATAGCCCCGCATTGCAGTTGGTAGTCTGTGCGCCTCTATACGGCGGTCTACATAAATAGGGGGTAACTATTAGGCTACTTGGGCAATTCTGGCAACATAACACTATAAAGTTATGTCTTTTTTTCCTGATGTACACAGCTAAGATGAGTGAATAACTACAAAACAGATGTGTTTTCGACCTTTTTCGGAATAAATTCGGGCGAATTAGATCTAATGCGGCGGGAGGCCAGCGTCGAAAGTCACATTACATCTTATGTGATACTTCATGTAATTAGATATAATAAGGTATGATTCACGTCGGATGTATCTAATTAGCAGGGGGGGTTTTTCCTGATGTCTGTTCGACCAAGGAAGACAACCTAACTACCATGGCTGCCATCCGCTCTGTTGGACCAAATCCCGATATAAAGCCCTACATTGGCTTACGCGGAAAGCCACTTGTGTATGCGATCACCTTCGCGTGCTCTCTCGGTTTCCTCTTGTTCGGCTACGTTAACGGCGTCTTCTCAGGTCTCACAACTGAACTATCGAATCCGAATGCAACGCTCCTAGGCTTCATCGTGGTTGTCTACGAGTTAGGTTGTCTCCTGGGCGCTCTCATTTGCGCCTGCTGGGCCGAACAATTCGGCAGAAAGACTGTTTGCTCTGCAGGTTCTTTTATACTGATTCTTGGAACCATAATACAAGCAATTAGTTATGGCCGTGCCCAGATGATTGCCGGCAGGATAGTAACTGGCGTCGGTATGGGATTCATCACCAGTACGGTACCGATATACCAGTCGGAAACCACTGTAGCAAGCTCTCGTGGCCGGATGATTGCAGTCCAATTATCAACCTTGATCGTCGGGATAGTTATCGCATACTGGATTGACTATGGCATGTCACTAAAGTCGACATCTATCCAATAGCGCTTCCCGATCGCATTTCAGATAGTCTTTGCACTCGGCTTGATTGCCATGTGCAGCGTGCTGCCTGGTGGGCGGAGGCATATCAATCACTGTCAGTTAAAGAGATTTACTTGCCAATTATCCAGAATCACCACGGTGGCTAGCAGCGCATGGGTACACAGAGGAAGCGCTGCAAGTCCTCAGCTCGTTGCGCAACCTACTGCCCAGCTCTCGCCTCGTTTTGTCCGAATTTTAAGACATCCAGGCTGCCATCGCGCTCGAGCAGGCGTCGACGGGGTCATGGAAGGATGTCTTCTCACATGGTGGCATAATGGGCTGGCAGCGCACGCTCATCGCCTGCACGGTCCAGTTGATCCAACAGCTGACTGGTACGAGTATGATTGTGTACTTACTACGCGCCGTATCTCATTCAAAACTCAATCGGGCTGACGCGCCACGACTCCCTGCTCATCTCCGGCGGGATGCAGCTCTTTTTCCTGGTGATGTCGTTCCTGCCATGGATACTACTCGACAAGGTCGGCAGGAGACGGCTTTTCATATTCGGAGGATTAGGACTGGGTAGTTGCATGCTCGTCTCTGCGATTTTGATTAAGCTGGGTGGAAGAAACAACGGGGTTGGTGCAGTCGTGATGCTTTACTTGTTCCAAGGATTCTTCACCATCGGGTGGATGTCAAATATGTGGTGCTATCCGAGCGAGTAGGTTTCCATCCTGTCTCATTTGACTTGGAAATTGTTACTGATATCTTGTAGGATCCTCCCTGTCCGCAACAGACAACGCGGCAGCGCCCTCTCAGTCGTCTTTCAATGGCTCACTACCTTCTTGGTCGTCGAAATCACGCCGCCGGCGATATCGAACATCGGCTCGCGCGCGTACATCATCTTCGCGGTCTTCAACTTCGTGAACGTGGTCATTGCGTGGTATTGGTTCCCCGAGACGGCCGGGCGGACGCTGGAGAGCATTGATTATCTGTTTGTTGGGTCTAGAAACGTTAGGTAGGTGGTGTTGAAGTCGGTGAGTTGAGGGATAAGGGTGGCGACGTGGAAAGGCCGACTGAAGATGAGGATCTGGGGAAATGCGCGAATAGCGAGGTTGTCGAGAAGGTCGTGGATGTTTGACTACCTGGGCGTCATCTTCATGACTTTCCCCTAGTCAGCCTTCCCCACTTCATGGATTGTGTCTTCCCAAAACATCTGACGGTCTGCTGAAGTGTGATCGATTGTGCTCCAGGCTTAGTGGGATTTACATTAAATTTCCTGTATCATTCTCCTCGATCTGACGTTCCTGTGCAAGACGATAAATCCCTTCTCTGAAATACAAGATCCACCCAGGGGCTGTGATCGCTGTGTCGTCGGTAAGTACTCGAGACCTGCTACAAATTGAGACCAGGTATAAATCTGCGTCTCTCGTTACGTGCCAGAGGATAGTGGCTTTGGTTGTCAGATATGTAGATATTAGCGAATATGCCTTGTAAGACTAGTCTATATCTGATAAAACAGAAAAACGTTGACGTATTTTTCGTCCAAGGACTTTATGTAAGAAATCCTGAATGTGCATTAAGCGAGAATCGAACTCGCGGCCAGTCGATGGCAACGACTGAGGTTACCACTACCCCATTAATGCTTCAGAATTTTTGTATCTGCATAAGTATAATGGTATCTTTTTATTATGTTGTATCGGCCATTACGTGCTTAATAGCGTGGGTTCCACTCATTCAAGATGTACCAGTTATTACCGCCTTATAGATCAAGTTCATAACATTTGGTCACAGCCCTTTTCAATAACTAAGGTACACGAAACCCTGTACAGCCCCAAGTACACAACCATTCAATCTAGATGAAGGGCGTCTATTTCTTCTACGAAGTTGTCAGCGAAGGTCTCTAGCCACTGGTGGGTGTAGACGAGATTGTGTTCCACTACTTGTGGCAACAGCTTCTCGTGGTGCGAAATTATGTGGTACGAGTCCTTGTCATGACCCCGAATGTTGATGCACCAACGCTTAGGCTCATCAGCGACATACCCACCCCAAATTGAGTCCCTTGACGGAGGCACGGCAGCTTGGTGAGAATATTGCGACATGCTGCTAGAGCCCTGGAATTGCGCGTCCGTGCCGAGGTCCATGAACATCACTACTTCATCTTTAGGCCTCTTTCCAGCTGCTCCACCAAGGAGCTCGAGGCAGCGTGCGCCCGGAGTTTCACCTGCACAGATAGCGTACCGAACTTCTTGTTATCCCAATTAGCATCGAGCTTGCCCGAGTATGTGGGGATGATTAGATCGACGACATCTTGATTATGGTGACATTGGAGTGCACATCCTCGCTCCCAGGCAGTGCGCAGAACATCGGACTTCAGCATGGTGATAGTATTCTTTAGCTGGAAGAAATGTGTGAAATTGACCCATTTTTTACCAGCCACCTGAAGGAGATTTTGGTACGTGGAATTCCGGTTGTCACCGCGCAGCTCGACTAGAAGATTACGGAGAGTGATGGGAGGTACGCGGAGTGCACCTGCCGGAGTCCCTTCGATGAAAGATATCTTACCTGTATTGTCTTTCGTGGCCTGGTCGCGAGCCAATGTAAGGAGTAGCTGAGCAACCAGTCCGCCTTGAACCCCACGATCCATCGCAAGGCCGGTGAGAATCAGCTGGGTTGCAAGAGTGTTGACGGCAGCAGATATTGTTCCCGGAGACTTGTTCAGCCATGTCGCCGCTGCCAGCGAGAGCATAGGCTCAGATGGTGCACTGGTGACAACGAAGTGACGACTGGCTACACCTAATAGAATCCTCATATGCGATCTGACTGACTCCACTGTGATGCGAGTCGCCGCTTCACCTTCGCCAAGCTCGAGGCAAATACGCTGTGCAAACGCAGCGAAGACGTGATTCACATTAGAAGGATTAAACTCGTGTGCGCTGATCAGTTTCCGTTTTGCGGCCGTCAGAACAGCATTCTCACTCAGAGTAGCCCAAAGCTGAAACATCTATTAAAACGGTGGAGACGATCACAACACAGGGTAGTGCTCACCGGCCTCCCATAACTTTTAGATCTGCTAATGTTGAGGGCTGCATTCGGTGTCGCAGAAGGTTCCCTTGGGGCCAACTGATTGAATGACATAAAAGGCCACGGTGGAAGAAGTCGGAACATGCCAGATGAAATCCTGCCAGAAGGAGCAAGAGGTCCCTTGGGTGGGACGAGACTAAACACCGAGGGGTTCGTATCAAGGAAAGTATACCACATCGTGAAGGACAGAGTCGGATAGTTGTGCGCAGCTGTTATAAGCCTCTGAACAGCGATAAGTGACATTTCCCGGCGAGGCTCTGAATCCGATACGGCAGGTCTTTTGCTATTCAGGAAGAGACATTCGTCAAAGCCAATGAGCACAGTATGACACGGCCGTTGTGTCACAATGTCGCTAAGGTACTGAACGGCAGGAGCGCATAGACATCCATAGACCTCCGACAGCCACCTGTCCTGATGCGACCAAGCCTCCTCAGAATAGCGCACGGTACGAAAATTATCCTGGAGCAACTGACGAGCACGCACGATGACACTCTCGAATGTTTGGTGTCTGCGAGTCGGTGTTGGGTGTTGGTAGTCGTAACTAGGACCGAGATCGAATTGATCCAGCCAGCTACTAATTGGGGTCCCGGGTGCCTTCTGAGAGACGTTGTCAGCCATGGTGTACATCAACGCACCCAAGAACACGGCTACAATGGCTTCAGCCTGGTAAACATGAGCACAACTATGTACGATAGGAAGAGATGTAGGTTCTCACCATGATCCCTTCCTCCTGCTTTTCATCAAGCAGAAAATCTTGAACCGGCTTATCTCTAGGGGGCCACCCTTCGGTAGGAGTGTCACTGTTCCGGAAACACACGACAATGGCAGGAAACTTGCAAAGCCTATTAATTCATTGTCCAACAAGAAACTTTGTGCATATACCTTCGTTCCAACCTCCTTCATCAATCGTGACTTGCCAGTTCCGCTAGACTGGACGATCGCAATACTTCTACCATAATGTTCTTCTGGGCGGTACATTTTGTCATAGGCTTTGAGAGCTTCGACAAAGTTATCTACGGCATTGCCTTGAACTGGAGCAGAGAAAGCTTTCTGCAACTGAACAGCTTCGTTCTGGCTGAGATGGGTGATTCAGTCCTGAATAACCAAGCCAAAAAACGAAAGCTTACAGTATAGCTATGTCCACAGGGCTAGGTGCTGACACTGACGCTGAGAGATTGTGAGACCTCATGCTTCTGGTAAGACATAATTCACGTACATCGGTCACAACAGTCCAGCAGAAACACGGCCAAGTCACCCTGTTGACGAAGCTCTTCAAGTCGGTCAAATTTGTGGAAGGGCAAAGGCACATATTCTCGTCCCTTCTCTGTCTCAACCACTGGCCGGTACAACACTTTCTTCAGCACCTCAGGAAGATAATCCGGAGAACGTGGTTGGATGACATCGATATCCATGAGATCATTAAGGAAGCGGGACGGTGATTCCTCATCGTCTTCCTCATCGTCTTCCTCGTCGTCTGCCTTATTTTTTTTTTGCAATGTTCCAAGCTCTGTGCAGAGATTGACTATAATTTCTTTCCCTCATGTTCTTGATATGCGTTTTCTTCAACCAATTGCGCACGTCCACATAGTCAGCTGTGACAGAGTCAGCTGTGGTAGCAAGTGCTGTGGCCATCATATCGGGAATGATTCAGAGTCGGAAGCGTCAATATTATCCGTTCAGCGATGTCTAAGTCGGAGGGAACAGGTGGGGTACATAGAGGGTAAGTTCAGGTGGGTTTCCAAGCCTACTTCGGCTTCCGACTGCGTCTGTAGTCGCAAGCCTAAGTAGACTCGCTTTTGGCGTCACTCGGGTAGCGAAAGGTGGAAACAAGATGTGAATCCAGAAAGCGTCGGCGATGAAACGTCTCACGAGTCGAAGATTTGAAAAAGGCCGATTCCAGCATTATCGTCGATATTGCAATGATACCTAATGATACCCTCCTCACTTAAGTTAGATGCAGCGGCAACAACTAGTACTGAGATGGCACCTGGCCCTGGACACTTGCACTTCACTAATTCTAACGGGAAAACGGGTAACGTTGCGGATGTTACAAGACGTGACAATCCTAGAGGCGTGGAGGAGGGAATTGCCCGAGTCATAAAGCATGGCATGGTCATATGATAGCATGGGCCAAGTGCGAGCGACAACAAATGCGTAGCAAAGACGAACTCATACGAGGAGTGTATCCTCAGGCAGTTTTTCATCCAGCAGGTGCAGAACGACCCCATCACCCCAAACCCACATCCCCATCTCCATCACACTCACGCCGACTTCTTCACCGCCTTCCTAACCAAATCCCTCCGGCTCTTCTTGAGGAGCATGACATTGAACCGCTCAAAGTCACCGAGCTTCCGGCGACGCTCGACGGCGGCGCGCCTCTTCGCCCACGCGGAGTTGTTCCACTTGTCGATGGTCGCCTCCTGCTCGAGCTGCTTGCGGATGACACCCGTGCCGGCGCCGCGAGGGAGTTTGGTGAGGACGAGGGGTGTAAGGGTGAGGTGGCGGTAGGGGAAGGACTGGCGCGGGACGCCTGTTAGGGGGCCGTCGATGATGGCCTGCAAAGTAGATTGTGAGGACGGCGAATTTGTAGGAGTTTGGCGAACGTACCCGGTTGTGGTCGATGACCTCTGCGATCACGGCGATGGAACCAGCGTTGGGCCCGGAGTTGAGGAGGACAACTGCAAACAGAACAAACGCTAAATCTCGAATCACAATGCTATTGAGCACGCTACGCACCCCGGCCCACCTCAACGAAGCGCTTGAATACTGAAGGCTGGTCCTGCATTGGGACAAACCGTCAGTATCGAGTTTCCTCCACGCACGGTATCTCCTGCATTCCAGAGTCTCAATATTCCAATCATCCTCCCGCCGTCCGTCGGTTCATCCAACCGCGTGCTAATCCATCCATCCATATCCAGCCGCATCCATACTTCCCAGCGGCTCCATCCATCCTATGGTTCACGTATCCTTCGCAGCATACTCAAAGAGACGTATAATACTCACAGGCATGGTAAATCTTGAAAGTCTTGAGGTCTATGGCCGTCGTCGCCGTCGCCTTCGTCGATAACGTCAAAATCGTGTTTGCCCTAGTTTGGAAGGAGACCAATCAGGTGTCCCACGGTGTGGCGGCGGTACGTCCATCGTTTTGCCACCCGCCTCCCTCTGCAATCCTTCGAGCTCGTATGCTGGGAATTGCACATCACGACTGTCTAACTGCTGCGTAATACTTGATGAATTGCGGGGACGACAGTGATATAGACCCTCCACTACTATTTTCTACCTAGTCTCCAAACCTTGTTCTGCGGTTTCTTATAACTATTAAAGACGTTCCATCATGTCTACGTTGCCCGACGTCTTAGGGGCCAGCGATGAGCCCAAGAAGTCCAAAAGCCCACTGCCGACGTGGGTTCCAGTTTCACTCGTAAGTATCCACACTCACAACCTCTCCTCATCCGGTTTCACCATGTATAGCTGCTAGCTTGCAGTGACAACAGCAGCCCTCGCGCTACCCCTCTATCTCTTAAAGCGGCACAAAGCCCACCACCTATGTCAATTACAAAAGAGCGCGCCACCAGCGCGGAGGAACGTCAGGGCGCAAGCTGTCGTGTCTCGGCCGACTCCTACAGCCAGTGTCCGCCGACCTATACAATATCCTCAGCCGAAGACGAGCTCTGGAGCATCGGAGAAGGCGCAAGCGGAATTTGACGACGGGTTCAATGCTCCGTTGATGGGATTTAAAGCGTTCGGGATCGCCACGCTTGGCGTTTGGACGTGCGCGGTGGGCGGAGTGTGGGGCGTGAAGGCTTATACGGGTGTTCAGAATGCAAGTCTCTCTCCGCTATCTTACCTTCCCCATGCAATCATTTCACTTTCCCTTGCTCACGTTGGTCTGCCAGATTCAAGAGTTCGGCGAATACATGCGCCTTACTCTCCTCCTCAAAATGCCTGGGCTCGCAGCGCGCCTCCACCGGTCGCCTGATGCTGACCCTGAACCAGAGCCTGACTTGCCTACCTCAACTTCTATCGCTGCTGCTTCTCTAGGGGCTGCACAAACTTCACCGTTGAACGAGACGCGAACCCCATGGACTTGGCCCGAAGCCGAAAATCGCCTCAGGACAGCGTTCGACGAGCGCGGATTTTCGGGGTGGGCGGAGGCAGTGCTGCGGGAGGTGGAGGCGGAGGCACGAGTTGAGAGGTTGAAGAGGGGCCTAGAGTCTCAGCAGGAGGCAAAGCATGGATTAGAATCTGAGGGTAGGACTAGATGAGATGAGACCGGATGAGTATCGGAGGCGATCTTGGATCATCACCTTTTTCTGCGATGAGTGTGTGGTCATATATTGTCATCGTCATCTGTTATGTGCTTCGTACGGGCCGTGAATCGAAGGCAAGATTATCCCCCAGCGTATTTGCAGTAAGGTGAGTGGGAGATTGAGATCGGTACGTCACTTGTGCCATCTTTATGCATATATACTAATCACAGTCATATTTGCCACCTAATACCCATTCCACCAGGGTTGGCATATTAGCCACAACGATTGACATAATTCGGGAGAGGAAAAGGCGAGGAATTGAAGGAGGAGTGGTACAACAGTTCATTGCACGAGAACACTAGCGATGTGTATAACCCTCGTTGCTCGATTGCTGGCAACGAGTATTCTACACATTTCTTGTGTTGTAATGGCTGACGGGTCTCTACGCGATAAAGGATAGATCAGGAGGGCTCGGGGATGGACATGCAGGTGCAAGGCTCAATGTTCCAAGTTCCAAGTCCATCTCATCACGGCCAAAAATTGAGGAATTTGCAGTCTGCTCACATTAAGATTGATCAAATCTTGCTCGTCGCGGATGGACAGCGGACAACCTAACTCAGGCTCGAGATCTTGAAGGCGGCATGCGCTGGGTGGGTGACGACGACTGAAGAGCTTCAGAACAGCCGTATGCGTCGAATAGGCCGGCGATGGCCGCAATACCAATCTGGACGCTGAGAGTGCTGCACTTGGACACCAAGGTACCTCACGAATCATTGGCATCATCTATGACCGTCTATCGACCTACGCTTAGGTTTAACTGATGTCAGAATTATATGGCGAAGCTGTGGTGCTGAAGATGTCAAGGCGTAAGTCAGTTGGTGTATTCTAAAGTATAAATGCTGACCCCTGCGGTGCTTGAATATCCTAGCTTCAATTCGATTCCTAGCTGACGTGGCTCGCATATCGAACCTCTCCGAGTTTTTCGAATGCCCCTCTTGTCGACTCCAGCCTTCGATGTCTTGTCTCACTCTATCCCAAACGCTGTCATACGAAATAGCTGGGTTTCGACTTGATAAGAGCTGCCGAATGTCAAATCCTTCTACGCAGGTAACCCGACGGGTCAGACTGTATTCCCTGTCGTCTTCCTCATCTGGGAGAAGGGCGACTTGACCGGTGTAGGCGAACTACCGAGACTCTTCCGTACTCACGCATCTTATTGGGCTGTGCAAGTGGAGACTGTATTACTTACGGATCGCGGCGTAAGACGCTCCTATGTTGTGCACCAACGGAGCCAAATACAGCATGGGCTTGGGAATCTCAAGAGGTCGAAGACTGGTTGGTACGTTATGGATCACTTGCAGGGTCATTAATGTACCGTTCCATCCAGATGAACTGCGTTGCAAGAGACCGACGCTCTATTCAAGATTTAACTGTAAGCAGGTTGTGCCATAATATCGTCCTGTAGATGCTTACCGCCCCACTATAAGCCCTCGTGATTGCTGTTTCTGCTTCGACTTCCAGATTATCTGCGTCTTCTATTTCTGGCCAAAGTGTTCCCTGGCGGCCTGGCTCAGCTATGGCGTCCTCTTATAGCTCAATCCTGGTCGATTATTGGAACCCGCTTTCACATCAGTGACCATGGCTAAACCACAAGTCCTGCTCTTAGGTTTTCTCGACACGAAAGAGGCTGAGCATAGGTTCGTGAAGGGGTTACTGGAAGAGAAGGGATGCAAGGTGGTCATTGTCGACACGTCAATTCAGGTCTGGTCCGTACTTTCTCCTTCGTTCCGGTATACTGACATGGTCCTCGCGCTCTGCAAGCACGAGACGGAGCTTTCTCGTCAAGCGGTCCATCCGCCGCCGTCGGTATGCTCGGAAGTCGACACTACGCTCGCGCACGTTCGCAGCCTCCACCGAGCGGAGGCCCTGAAGTTGATGACCGCTGGTGCCCTCAACATCGCCAGGAGGTACGAGCAGGAAGACCAGCTACATGGCATAATAGGCATGGGCGGGTCGACCACCACCGCGCTCGTCTGCGACGTCATGAGAGACATCAAGATTGGCGTGCCGAAGATTTGTGTGTCCACAATGGCGAGTGGAGATACGAGGCCGTATATTGGGGACAGTGATATTTGTTTGATGCCTTCCATCGGTTCGTCCTTTGAGTTAGTCATGCGACTGGATGACTGACAGGCGATGTTCGTTGCCAGCGGATATCTCGGGGTCCTTGAACGTGCTTTCTACCCGTATTCTAACGAACGCTACTTCTGCTATGGCCGGGATGGCTCACGCTTTCAAGGAGTATTCCGAATCAAGCAATTTCAGTGCGGATGATGAACAAGCGAAACATCTGGTGGCTGTGACGATGTTTGGGTTGACCACTCCAGGTGTGAATGCTGCTTGTGAGAGACTTCGGAGCTTCAAGGACCCTCAATCTGGACAACGATTGTACGAGCCCGTTGTCTTCCACTGTACAGGCTCTGGAGGGAGAACGATGGAGAGGTTGATTGCTGAGAAGGTGGGTCCGAAAGGATGCTCGCTGTGGTCGCGATTGATATGTACTTCGATCGCAGTGGTTCCATGCTGTCCTTGACCTTACCACGACGGAACTCGCTGACGAACAATGCGGCGGTATCCTGTCTGCTGGACCTACCCGCCTAACTGCTGCAGGTAAGGCGGGAATCCCGCAAGTAGTGTCACTAGGAGCTCTTGACATGGTACGTAACTGTGTCCCTTACCTCAATACACAGCATATTGAAGCATTTGTTGCGTGATACAGTGTAACTTCGGGCCGCGCTCAACAGTACCTGAGAAGTACGCACACCGTACTCTGTATGAACACAACTCCAGCATTACCCTCCTCCGTACATCACCTGCGGAATGTCGCCAGATGGGATGTGAGATGGCGAAGCGTCTGTCCCAAGGCCACGGTCCTTTGTTAATTGTTATACCGAAGAAAGGCTGGTCAGGCATTGACGTCAAAGGCGGGCCTTTTTGGGATCCAGAAGCTGACAAGGCGCTTGTGGATGAGTTGAAGGATGGCTTCCAGCGCAGCGGAAGGGAGGTGGACCTTATTGAAGCGGAAGGAGACATCAACGACAAGGATACAGCGCACTTGATGGCTGACAAGTTGAACCAGTTGATGGCTAAGTATGAGCAGGATGGTGCGCAGAGCAGTGGATTCACGGATGCTACTCAAACAGAGCCCAGAAATCTAACGGTGACCATAGTAATGGAGGGTACTGAAGGTTATCAAGGTGGGATCAGCGAGGGGACTGCTCAGGTAGTTTCGGACGACAGGTAATGTCAGTCGTACAATCTGCAACAGACGAAGTATATAGATATTGGAAAAATCTTGGGGGTGTTTGTTCACCTGTATTCCGGGACGTCGCGCCGGATTGTCCGTGCCGCGTGTATGGGTCGTGGTAAGTCCGTCATCATTCATGAGGTGTCCTCTGCTTCAACAGCTATCACGCCGCTTGTTTGTAACTCCAGTCGGGACTTGGATATCTGGATAGCTGCGATCACCGGCGTTATGTCTCATCATTCCGTGCATAGCCCAACTCCTGGAGCACAACAGAGGTCCAGACCAAAACCTGTTTATCAGCGGTGCACTGAGCTTTGGTTTGAAGACGGAAATGTGATATTTCAAGCGCAGATGACGTTTTTCCGCGTCCATCGCGGCGTCTTAGCGGCGAACTCGTCTGTATTCAAAGATATGTTCTCATTCCCGCAGCCGCCCACTGTGACCATCGTACCCGAAGTCGAATTGCATGACACTGCGAAAGAGGTGGAACATTTCTTCAAGACGATCTTCATCGCAGGGTAAGGTTGTTCCCCGTTTATGGATACGCGGGATACTGATACGCCTACTGTGCTAGGTACTATGATAGACATTGCAAAACAGACTTCGAGGTTGTTGCCGCTGTGCTACGACTCAGCACAAAATACGACGTTCCCAGCTATCGGCAGCGCGCAATTAAGCAGCTCGCCCTTGTCTTCCCGACGACACTGGACGCCTGGAACTCACGAGAAAGACGATCGCATCTGTACAGCAACTTCATCGAAAATGCTGGTGCCGTCGTGGGGTTAGCCCGCGAGACTCATGTGCGCGCCCTAATACCTTCGGCCATGTATACATGTTGCGAGAAAGGCACCGAGGCCATACTCAAGGCCAAAGCTAATCCCGCCACGTCGATACTGGGTTTGTCGAGCTATGACAGACGATGCTGTCTTCTAGGCCGACAGAAGCTTGTCAATGCATGGCGCATGGAGTTATTTTCGAGGCGATGTCTTACTCCAGACTCGTTTGACCTCTTCGCATGGTTCGAGGGCACGAAGCACCAGGGGTGCCATGCAGCCAGACTGAAGTGGCTAGCCCGAGAAGATGTATGGAAGATGGCTTTTGGCCCCGAGTGGTGTAAGCCTCTACAAACGACATGGCCTGAGGTGCAATATGAAGTTTGCGCGTCGTGCGGGGATGCATTCCTTGCAAATTTCGAGAGAGTGAGGGAGCTCATATGGGAGAGCGTTCCTCTTTTCTTTGGGTTGTCGGATTGGACCACTTTGCGCGAGGAGCTGCGGGAATGCTTACAAGATACGTGACATTAGAACTGGTAAATATTGGCGTCGTGTGCCACACCCAGAACCGACTCCCATGACCATGAAGCTGTATACTCTTTTACAGGTGCTACGCGGCATACACAATCATGCAAACCATGTGAAGATGTATGAGGTGTTGCGAACTACAAACGTGATCTATGTGGCCCGACTTGGATCATAGTCTCAGTCGATGGAAGTTCCAAACCGAAGGGACTAGATTGTCACAATAGATTGCGGGGAGGTATCGTCGACTTTGCAAAATGTCGATTTCAGTCCTGTCATCAAATTTGGATCCGGCTCTGCCACAAACAGCCAGATCAGGCCTAGTACTGGGCCTGGCCCCGTAAGATAGAATAGAGACTAGATAGTAATTGATGTAAATGCATACAAGTAGTATTCTACCGTATTCGAAGTATTCTTTCCTGTTTTGAAAAAGCCAAACGAAACGTGTGGCTAACAATGTTTGGGTCTCATCACAGAATTGACGCGACTCTTGTAAAGCAAGATAAGACCTTACAAACTCCATAAGATCTGGAAGGTCCGGAAGCCTTGCGGGACACCTTATAAGGTGTCATATAATCATGACGGCCTTGTAGAACTTTGGAAGGCATGTAAGTCTTGCGAGCCTTGTGTACTCTACAAGGCCTTTACGGTTATGTATTCATACATAGATCCGGCTTCATATATACTCATTGTGAATCTCCATAAATAACAATTCAATAATTTATTCATGTTTTATCTAATTTACAAGAGCCCATGCACCTAATTACGATATCGGGCAGTAGC
>KV425624.1:93033-138275 GCA_001632425.1 Neolentinus lepideus HHB14362 ss-1
TAGCCGTGGTGCAAAGCCTTATAAGGCCTTACGAGGTGGCGTCGGACTTGTCTTTCCTTATAAGTTCTACAACGCCATAACAGATCAAAGCCAAATCTGTGATGCTATTGACGTACATATTGGCTATCGAGATCGGACGTGCATGTCCAACATGAGGACTACTTTATTAACGGACGCTGTAGAAGATAGTGCACGGTATACTCGAAGCCTTTTCGTGCGTTCATTCTAAGGAACATGCTCGTATAGGACCTGGTGGGCGCCCTTAAACCTGCCATGATCAAGCCCACAGGTTCATTCTTTTCTTGTCCCTCATCATTCAATCTATCTAGCTAACTTAGCTATCACTGGATAGATGTCGTCTATACTGAGCTCAAATCAATCAGCACGCGGTACAGCAGAGGGTGCATACGAGCGGGGAGAGCCGTGGTTTGACGATGGCAACGTAATCCTTCAGGCAGAATCGAGACGATTCCGAGTGTACCGCGGCGCCTTAGCTCTAAACTCGCCTGTATTCGCGAGTTCCTTTCCACGCAATCGGGCGCCTCAAGTGCCCTCATCTACTGCCGTGTATCGGCTACAAGATCGGCCTGTCGACCTTCAGCATTTCTTGACGGCGATCTTCGTTCCGGGGTTAGTTTCTCCCTCCGCTGTGCGATAGCTTTGTGCGATAGCTTGCTCACGAGATTAGTTACTACGAGAAGAAACTGAGAAAGGACTATGACGCCACGATATCAATCCTTCGTCTGAGCACGAAGTATCAGGTCCAATATTTCCGTCAAGACATAATTGCCCAACTTGTCCTTGCTTATCCGACCACTCTTGCTGGGTGGGACAAGAGGTCGAAATTACAGTTGTACCCGCCGAATGCAGCGAAGAGGGCAGTGGACATTGTCCGCCTGGCGCGAGAGAATAACATCCGCGCACTCCTTCCAGCAGCATTATATCAATGCTGCGAAAACCCTCTAGAGGTCATCTTGGATGGCATTCCCCAACCAGACAGCACGCCGACACGTCTATCAGCGGAGGACGAGGAGATTTGCATCCTCGGCCGCGAGCGCATCGTTGAAGCCTTTCGCTCGAGGTTATTCTCTGAACGTCAGCTCGTATCAAGCGGTCCTGGGTTCTTAGCCAGCCGGCATGTCCCATGCGACTCTGCTCGCCTACGTTGGCTATACAAAGACGACATTTGGGAGATGGCGTTTGGGTATGACTGGTTCAAGCTATTGCAGAAAGAGTGTCCTACGCTTGGACCGGGAGTATGTCCGACATGCCAGAAGGCTTTTGTTGCCACCTTCGAGAGGGCACGTGCACTGATATGGGAGAATCTGCCGGGATACTTTGGACTACCTGATTGGTCAGTCTTGCGGGCCGAGCTAGACGAGATATTGAAAGAGTAGTTAGGTAGCTGAGAGACGAACAGTCCGGGTTCAGGTTGATGGTACACTTCGTTCTGGCTGTAAACTACGACGAGGGTAAGTTTATAGATGTGGGGACTTGGGATATGTCTAAATATCTGAACGTATAAGATTAGCGGTCCATCGGCGAGATAATGGCTGTATTACAGTACACAATAAATAACAAAATGGGGAGTCCGTTGAGGGAACGCATGATTCAAGTCGTCAAGTACCACTCCGTCCGCCCGCTCCTTGCCCTCACTGTCGATGCTTCACGGACACTTCAGACTATTTAAGAATCAGCTTGGCTACCGGATAAACCTAGCGGTAGATCTAACCTTCACATGTGCTTTCTTAGGAGATGCCACATCCGAATTGTCGTCGTTTAGGCCCGGAGGCGGGTGGTAATAGTCGTAATTCAGTCCCCGCCTTGACTGCGAGCCCCGATTTCCATCCCCCCTTTCCAAGTAGCTCGACCTGTACCCAGCTTCAAGATACCCAGGCGGGCCGTCACTGCTGCCACTCGACCCATGACTTGGAACAACTAGGCCCTGGACGAAGGCAGGTGGCGGACTAGGGTAGGGAGGCCGCCAGTCACTATCATCAGACGGTCGAGGGTATTCGGGCCGACTGAAGCAACAGTAGTAGTCCACTCTGGCTACGACGATTGCAACGAGAGCACAAAGGACGGTAAGGCCTATAACCAAGTTTGGCCTTCAGTCTGTAATGTTAATTTTCCTGGGCGGTGAATGGACGTACCAACGGCCAAGCCAACCCAGGCGCCCACTGGCCACTTGTTAGTACTCGCACTGGACAAAGTCTGCTCTTGTGCCTCCGTGAGCGATGCGGTTGATAGGAACAATGTAGAAGTCAAGGATGGGATCATGGGAGTACGTGCAGAAGTAGAACCGTTGAAGGTAAAATAAGCTGCTGCATCGCTCGTTCGGCCAGGCGGCTCATAGTCGTGGACCTGAGCCAAAGCAGGCCACTGTTGAGCAGCATTATTGAGGAGGTCACTGTATAATGTAAATCAGGGGAAAGTGACACAATGTTCTGCCAAATTCAATTCAAAAATTATATTGTCAACGAGCTCGAATGGGAACGTTGCCTATTTTGGATGGCAAAGGGGAACAAGCCAGAGAATGTAGACCAGGTACCGTTCTATTGGCCAGTACGGAATATTGCTGGGGCACAAAATAGAGGATATCATGGAATAGGAACGGTGAGAAGCGGAATACTATTACAGTATACAATGCTCTGCCAGATGGTGGTCGAGCTCGAATGCAGACGGTGCCCATTTTGGTGACCAAGGCGGAGAAGCTTGTCTAAATCTAGCGCGATGTGAGCGAGATGACGATGGGGTATACCGAGTGTGGTGGGGTGTATAGTATCCACGCAGATGGTATAGGCTGACAAAGGAAGTGAATGGCAGGGATCAACAGGCGCCCGGCAATCTAGCAAAAGTGAAGAAGCACTTCACGAGTGCACGTGATCATCTTCATCATATCATAAGATGGAGACGGTCTAGTCTTGGAAAGCGGCTCCGATTCCCCAGCGTACTAATATTGATGGCACTTGCCCAAAACCGCTCCCGACCCCGAGTCACCGCCAACCAGTTCTCCAGAGCGTCATCATCACTATTCTGCTTCCTCGGCACCTCTCGAACAATCAAGGTCCTGAGCGAGCGCGCACTACGAACGTACATGTAGCGGGAGGTAAAGTAGATATGGGTGACCGTCCTGGGCATTGACTGTGGAGAAGGGAAAAAGTCTCCTATACCCAACGCAGACGCAATCTGCTGCACTTGGATGATGTTGCCGTTCGTGCAACCCAGATGGGTAAGGGATGGCGCAAGACGGTTTACCTCTGCCAACGCTAGAGTGAGGTCGGTACCCTGCGATAGCAGGTCATACGAGCCATTGAAATGGAGGCGTTTGAGCTTGGTGAACGGATGCAGGCCAGGGGTGATAGTATCGGTAGCGTAGCTGTATGTCCCGTAGACGGAAAGCTCACGGAGAGCAGGTAGACATACGGGAGTGAGAAGGTAGCTTCGGCCGCTTCGAAGGCCCAAGAAGAGGACCTCGAGCGTTGGAGCTGCAGACTCGAGGATGGCTCTAATGAACGTGTCCCTTTCTTGGACCTGCTCCCCAGGCAATCTGTCCCGTAAAACTGGCTGTACATCAGCATCTTGAGGCTCTCCGGGAGGTGTAGGGCGTGCGTCGCTGATAAACAGAAATCGCACCCGCACATCGGTTTCTTGAGCAGTAATAGCAGAAAATGCACGGAGCTGGTGCATTCCTAAAAGCTTCAGGGATTGAAACCGGACGGATTTGGACGCCTCGCGGAAGTATCTGCAGGCAACAGAAAGAGATCGAGCAGTTGTTCCATCGTCCGTGCATGCATAGCCAAAGATGACTTGCCAAGCTTCGACAGGTAGCTGATTCATGAATGAGTTGAGAAACGTTCCGCAGCCAGAACGATTCCACCGAATCCAAGAGGACGGGAGCTCAGCGCTCACAATTGGAGATGAAGCGGCCGTAAGCCTTAAGGCTTGCCGTGAGAGACTTCCTCAGATATCACCGACGAAATGTTCCCTATCATCCGAGCAGGTACTAGCTAGTAAGTTCGTTAGATACTAATGACCGGTCCAACTGTCATGAATAAGTGATAGCTTTGTTGCTACCAACAATACTAGATATCCACCACTCGGACGGTCATGCGAACGACCCAGATAGTCACAAACATGGAAAGGGTATTATACCCGCTTTTCTACATTCAGTATGCATTCATTTCTACGTCCGTCTAGTGCCCATCAAGTGCGTTGCTCAATTTGTGTCATTGAGTCTCTCTAGGATGTGGCGAGTGGCGGCCATAGGTCACAATTGCACGTGATCCACGATCGTGGGAATCCTAGTATGTGCACAGCACTGGGCAGTTGCGCGTCCTTTCCACTTCCACATACTTTCCCTTTCAAATTTCAGGCTCCAAGTTCCGTGCGATCCCACTAGGAAGGGTGTCTGCCGTCAACTTCCCAGCACATCCCAAGTCAATGATTTTGCCGGACTTGCCATCTCACTGGGTCTTTCGTGTACTTTGACTGTCCTAGTTTACCATGGATTGCAAGAACTGCGAACTCAAGGTTAGACAATTCTATTGTGCAGATTGTCTACGCAGGCAGTAAGTGCTGTTCACCCCAGAAGTGCGGATCCAACTGATGTTTCCCAGCCTGCGCGACTTCAGACGAAAGATACAACATTCAGCCACAGAACGTGATGAACAGGTAGCCAAAGCGGCCCGAGCTTTGGGTACTGTCGAAGAGTCTCGGAAACGGCGGGCAGAGCTTGCAGAGAGCCAAAACCGCGTCGAGGAAGTTACTGTGGCGTTAGCGAAGTTAAGAAAGGATAATGACAAAGGTGTGTGTTCGAATTATCCTATGCGCGCCGTCGGAAAAGTGTAAGGCATGCATTGGATGTCCTCCGAAGAATACCCATAAGAATTCTGTGGTGCGAGCTTGATGGGTACAATCGGAACTGAATGAGTATAATCGAAGGACGCGGTATATCTAGCGTCACTGGCCGAATCATGCTCGTCTCTGCCATCACAAAAGAGGAAGTTAAACGAGATGTTTGTTCTACATGGAGTCTGGACGACTGGGACAGCCGAGGTTACCTAGGGCGAGACCCTAAATTGCAGCCAAGCTCCTCAAGCTGAGCGCCGCCTTTGGACACCATACAACGATGTCTACGGACATAATTGTACTCATTAGGATCGATTGTACTCTTCAAGCAACGTCACACTTCCACTTTCCTGGGGTGGAATCTCATCACTCTCGGCGAATGCTGCTATTGCACATGCTAGCCTCCGAATTGCTTCTTTATTTTCCATATTCAGCTAGCTTCACTTCTTCATAGTTCACACTGAAATGTATTGAAGCTCGTGAACGACTTAGGTTTCTTCGTGAAAGCCTTGCTACCCGACGACGCAATCTATCTGCGGCCAGACTCATTCCTGTGACGGCTGTCGACCACCTCATTTCCCGGGAATCTCAGGAGCTATCCTCATTATCAGACACTCTGGCACGAGCTCGATCTGGGCTCGTACAGGAATTGGTCGAAGTGTTCCATGTCGTAGAGGTTGGCGGAAGACCGCCGATCGGGGGCAAGGCCGGTACCAAGGGAGAGTGGACCATCGGCGATCTGGTGCTGCCTGTACCAGGTGACATCCGACGTAAGAACGTCTCAAGGTTTTTGAACGCGAATCAGACACTCACGATGGATCGCAGGTTATCCGCCAGACCACATCAACGCCGTCATCACACATATCATCCATTTCTTGGGGTTGCTGACCTTCTATCTGGGTATCAAACTCCCGTTCGAGGTGACGTGGAGTGGAAAGAAACTGGGCGTCGGGCAGCCTTGGATTGGGGCTGGGAGAGGCACTGATCACGGTGGCTGGGCTAGGTGTGTTTCATATCATTCACAAGCCGTAATTATCCGATCCGCTCATACATGTTTCTAGATGGTCTTCGAAACAGCCGCTGCACTTATCATCAGTTCCGTCCACGACCAGTAACCCGACTACCTCTGCGCCTCCGATATCGGCTTCCATGTCTGAGTCGTACGTTGACGCGGCAGAGTCATCGCAGTCGTCGTTTACCACTGCATTTGCGATGCTTCTCTACAACGTGTGCTACTTAGCATACACACAGTCTGTGGACGTACCCCTTTCTCAGGCCGGTGATGTCTTGAGCAATCTGTGGGCCGTGTGCTGCAGTGGTGATCTCGGTCGGTAAGTGGCGCTTTCCCGAGTCCGGTGGAGTTATGATAATTGACTCACCATGTAGGCGCTCTCACGAGACACATCCCTTGCTTCCACCTCCTACGCCCCCGAATTTTGCTCTAGATTTTGCTCAGCTGTTGCAGGCTATGTCCGCGAAGCCGGTCCATCGACAGCGGGCAAAAATGCATCGGGCATCGACTGATGGTCCTCGCCCTGTCCATAAGCCACAAGTCATTCCGGAAGAAGAGGAAGGCTGGGACCTCGTCGAAGACGTCGACGAAGGTGGTTTTGGCTAACCGTCGTCTTGGTTAGAACTTAGAAATTAGAATGGCCCGTCAGATGTTCATTTCGTTATCTATCGCTATCTGATCAAGGGCTTTTGCAGCTTACTTCGATTTCGATGTATCTGTTCCCACTAGTGTATTAGTTATCTCTGCGTAGTGGTGCACATTCTTCTGACTCGGTCTTCACTATCCAACATCGAGCTTTAAATTTACGGCATCGGCGCTGCTCTGCCGATTAGGCGCCGGTCCTCTGACTTCCATGTTGTCATCGAGAGTCTATTCTTACCGTGACGGTCCTCCGTGATCCAATATCTACCCATGACTCCCTGCTACTGCGAAATCACAGTCGTTACTCACCATGTCTAGTCCAAAGTACGATGCACCTCCCACTGACGGCCGGGATGCGCTGGCTCGACTGCAGGCCGTGGTTAAGTCTGGCAAACCCATTCTGGGAGGAGGCGCCGGAACTGGTATCTCAGCGAAGTTCATTGAGCAGGGTGGAGGGGACCTGCTGATCATCTACAATTCCGGTCGGTATCGGATGGCCGGGAGAGGGTCGCTGGCGGGCTTGATGCCATATGTATGTGACTTGGGTCTAATGATAACAATGAAGAGATATTTGTCTTACATGTAGCATTGATACAGGGTGACGCTAATGCCACGGTTGTCGATATGGTGAGCCCATACAATATTACTGTGCAGTTGGCAATCGATTGTGCTAAATTCGGACTTCCGGTACGTTGGCTCGTACGTTGTTCTAGGCTAGGGAAGTGCTGCCGGTCGTGCATCACACACCTGTCCTGGCTGGTGTCTGCGCATCCGATCCGTTTCGCAACATTCCGCGCTTTCTGCGCGAGCTGAGAGACATGGGGTTCGCCGGTGTTCAGGTTGGTAGCTCATGTGTTATTATCGGAACCGTCTTCCTGAATGTCGTGTCGTCCTGCTGCGCTGTAATATGTACCTGGACAGAACTTTCCTACGTGAGTACCTCCGCGATAGCGGCCGTTCAAGAGTGTCCCAGTGACCTAGACCTGGACGTTGGTCGCAGTGTTGGCCTCATTGATGGCACCTTCCGACAAAATCTTGAAGAGACAGGAATGAGTTACGAAAAAGAGGTGGAAATGGTCAGAGAAGCGCGAAAGCTCGGTCTGTTGACGACACCTTATGTCTTCAACCCCGACGAAGCAACTCGTATGGCTAAAGCGGGAGCGGACATTATCGTAGGTGTGTCTGGACAGGTACTCTCCAAACAGTCGACTGAATGGACGGTATATCAGCCCACCTGGGCTTGACAACCAAGGGCTGTGAGTGGTAATTGGACGTTTCTTGCGTTGGGCTAACAACAGGTACCATGATCCGCTCTATCACTTAGCGATCGGTGCCCAGACTTCGAAGACGCTAGATGACTGCGTGCGAATGGCGCAAGAGATGGCTGACGCAGCTCGGGCCGTGAAGCCTGACATTATTGTCCTCGTCCACGGTGGCCCCGTGGCGGAGCCTGACGATGTCCAATATGTCCTTGATAGGACGAAAGGAGTTCAAGGATTCTTCGGTGCCAGCAGTTTGGAGAGATTACCGGTTGAAATAGCTCTCACTGAAGGTGCGCGGAAGTTTAAGAATCTCAGGATCTGAAGGAAAGGCAAGGGGTGTTCTGTGTACTTCAAGTCCTGGTCGTGAACTGATTACCCATTTCAGATAGTGTATGATACGCTAAGTACAATAACTGGAATGAGAAGACACCGGTTTCCGGTTATTAAAGTAAAGCGCTCGACATTGGAGTCCAAAAATCAGCACTCCCGTGATCCCGACAGCCCGCGAAGCAATGGCGGGGTGCGGCGTTCCATAGGGATGGTTGCATGCTGATGCTCTCAGACAGGTACAAGGGCCATTCACACCGCCCAGGACGTCTTTTGAGTCGAAGTCAGGTTTTTTTCAAATATCTCTGATCCTACGTTTCTAGTGGCAAACACGAGTTCACTCGTCAGGGCAGCGTGAAATAAGGCAGGTCAAGCTGTATAGCCTTCTCCCTGTTGGGGTTGACCGGCCTTACCATCATTTACACCCGAATGTTGAAACGCGAATAACAAAAGCTCTCCGTTCAGATATTCCATTCCGGTCATTGCATTAGTCAGGACAGCGGGCGTCGACTCTGAAGAGGGGAATGATTTGCCTACGGATCTTAAGCAAGGTCTGTTTATCCCCCCATCTTAGGACAGTAGTCTCTACTGAAGATATTATCCTGACTCGAATGTGGCGATGTAGAAAGTAAGGATAGTTTCGATCTAGCTAAAGAATTTTGACCACTGAGATCCGGCGTCGCAGCTAAATCTCAGGAAGCTCGGCGTCTTTGGCCCTGGAAGTTCATGCCTGTCCATGCCTCAGCGCAAGCGTTGACAGTGCTTGATCAAGGCGCTGCGCTCCACGTGCGCTCCGGGCGCTTCACACCCTAAGGGTATGTGTCTATCTAAAGTCCGAAAACCTGCCTGGAATGGATGTTATCTGTCGCAGCATGAAACTGTACTGATATTATGTCTATTATATGAAGCTTGGATACCCGAAGTGTCCCAGCCCCGATGGGCCGTGTCTGAATATCGAGATTGCATGACTTGGTTTCTTCGACCCTGTCTGCGGCGTCACGTTTCCCTTCTCCTTGATGTTACGGGTGTTGACAAACAGGATAGCCTCGAGTCTGTGTCTGCACTTAAAACTAAGAGGACGCTACTGTATGTGCCTTCATGGACTTGACCTATATAACTTATTCGATTGCTCTTCTCTTCTTCCTGTTCGCAACGTATGTCCGCCGCGGTCACAAAACGATCCCTGTTCCTCCAGGACCTCGCAGTTGGCGGTTCAGTGGTGTCGTACACCTGATTTCGAAACACCACCCGTGGATAAGCTTTGCAAGATGGAGCGAAAAATATGGTAAATAGCATCATTTATCATTTTGAGCCCATCTTCCTCGATATTCATCCACTTTACAGGTCCTATTATGTCTTTCCGTGTATATAATCAGACAATCGTGGTCTTAAACAGTGCCAAAGCAATCCACGACCTTCTGGACAAGCGGGCAGCGCTTTATTCAGATCGTCCACGATCATGGATGTTACATGACCTCTGTGGCCGCAGAGACACAGTGTTCAACATTCCCGCGACGAATGGTAGGCACCGAAAATACAGGTCCCTCATCCAGACAGGTCTCAATCAGCGCGCCACACTGTCGTATGCCCCCGTACTAGAAAAGGAGCTCGCAGTCCTTCTTCAGCGCCTTAAGAATGCGCCTGAATCATACCAGGAACATATTCGGAGGTAAATACCTTGACTGAAATAACTACGAACAACGATAGAATTGAACATTTCCCAGGAACGCCGCGGCTGTGATTATGAGGGTGGCATATGGCTACTCTGTCACTGAAGAGAATGACTTCTTCGTCCGGACGGCGGAGGAGGCCTCACAGATTAGCGGCCTCGCCATGGCCCCCGGTCGCTGGCTCGTGAACTACTTTCCCCTTTGTAAGTTGCCGTGACATTACAGAGATAAGTCCGATCTTTACCAATTCTTCAGTACGTTTTGTGCCGTCGTGGTTCCCTGGCGCCGGTTTTCATCGGCAAGCTACAATATGGAGAAAAGAACTGAACGCATTGTCGGGTATACCTCATCAGTGGCTACGAGATCAGATGGTACGCCGTCATTTCGGTTCATGACACTGGCACTGTATGAAGGATCCTTGCGTTCAGGCAGCCGGCACCGACAACGACTGTTTTACCACTCGACTTCTTAAGCCAAGCGGCGGGAAGGCTGTGAGTGCAGACGAGGAGGATATCATCAAATGGGCCGCTGGTGGGCTCTATGCAGGAGCCGCTGATACCGTTAGTCTTACTTCCGAGTATACGGACGGTGCACCGAGAACTTACGATATCACTCTGGACACCAGACATTCTCAGCTCTGACATCCTTTGTCCTCCTGATGGCCGTACACCCTGATATTCAGGACCATGCACGATCGGAAATTATTGAAATTGTCGGGGCAGATCGTTCGCCCTGCGTCGGCGATTTGTCGCGATTTGTCTACCTTGCTGCGGTGCTGAAAGAGGTTCTACGCATCGCACCGGTTGCGCCATTGGGTGAGAATATTTTTTGCATACGGTGTTGATCGGTGTAATAACGAGGCCTTCTTGTGTAAGCCATGCCCCATCAAGTGATTCAAGAAGATGAATATGATGGTTACACTATTCCGAAGCATGCGACGGTCATGGCTAATGTTTGGTGGGCCTAGTCGGACCTTGTGGCAGCAATAGGGACACTGACGATCTTACTTCAGGTCAATCATGCACGATGAGGAGATCTATCATGAACCTCTTGTCTTTGATCCAACAAGGTTCATCTCGAGCAAGTCAGGCAGTTCCGTACAACTCGATCCACGAACGTACTCGTTCGGTTTCGGTAGACGCACATGTCCAGGTGCGTCGGTTCGTGCACTCATCTATGGCCGCTTGTTTATCTGCATCGTCTTAGGGTCATACTTTGCTGAAACATCGATGCTGCTGATAATGGCCGGGATTTTATCCCAGTTCAAGATTTCTTTGCCTCACAAGGAGACCGCTACCCCAGGCCGAGTACGCGCTCTGGAATATACTAGTGGAATAACGAGGTGAGTCTTACAGCTCCGACGTGCTCATGGGGCTGACCTTGCTCACCGATTTTGGTCAGTCACATTAAGTCTTTCGATATTGATATCGTATCCCTCAATTAATATTGACTGTATTGCTATCAAGTTCAAGATCGAGGTTAGGCCTGCGGACTCACTGACCCTCGATGTACTCTTGTAATATTTTCCTTGGACTCTGATAGCGCCCCTATCCTACGTTCCCTTGTTACTAATGCGTACTATCTCCATAATGAATCATAATTTGAGATCGTTGGTAGTCACAGTGCCCTCCTTCGTCACAATGCACGAATTACCACCACCGGCTTTCTCAAGTCTCTGTCTATAGCTACTTCACATTAACGTTCTGTTTGATCATGAGGTACTTGTGCACGCCAAAGGTCGTCTCTAATTATGCCATGGCAGATACAATTGAGCGATATTTCTGACAGATGCCGAGTTCGTTACACAATAGCGGTACAATGCAATCAGAAACCTACGGTTCTTCATCTGAACGGCCATGATGCCCACCTATCGTCCAACACCGACCGACTCGTTCCCGACTGACACATCCGTATTGCAAAGAGAAACGGAAGAAACCTTGTCAAAACACATTCCATCTCCAGAATACCCGGCTCAGCCACTTCATCGAAACGCCCATCTACAGTGGCTGGTCCGCAACTTGGTACAAGGGTTTCCTGCAAGATACACGAGTCAGGATGCTAGCCAGTCATGGCTTATGTTCTGGACACTCCAAAGTCTGAGCACATTGCAGGCAGGACTGGATCCAGGGAACAAACAGAAGTAAGTGTAGGAGACATTTGAGTCTGGTGCGCACTTGACTGGAATGCAGGGCGATAAACACGATAATGTCATGGCAGCATCCAGACGGAGGGTTTGGAGGTGGTCCTGGGCAGGCACCGCATCTCCTGGCGACGTATGCTTCGGTGTGCGCTTTGGCAAACGTTGGGCAACCGGGGCCTCGTGGAGGGTGGGATCAGATTGACCGGTGAGTTATTCTACTTCGCAGATAATACAGGTTATGTGGAGGGGCAGGTGTCATTCAGTTTTAAGACTGTTCAGAGACTGTTCGCCGTTCTGCTTCTGAGCGTATCGGGAGATCTACGTTCATCTGGAGGAAGTAATGTTCCTACCTAGCCTGGCAGGCATCGACGAGTCCATGAAGAAGATGACAATTCTTCCTACAATCAAGACAGAGGTACTGGTATTGGGCACACCAATCTCTGGGTGCTCTCAGGACCGTCCAGGGATTATCCTGTAATCAAGTATCTTACGGCGTGGAAGATGTATATTCGTCTAGAGCCTGCGACAGTAGGTGTCGATTGCCAGGGCTCTGAGGAGTCCCAGGCTGCTTCAGCCTTCAAGGGGGCTACTATCATGTATACAGCGAAGTGGGAGTCCACAACAGCTGGACAAATTCATGACTGCCGATGACCATCTCGGTTCCTAATCTGCAATCCGATTCCGCCTTTTGTAACGAGTTCAGGTTGGGTACTGATGGTTTATTGGTGTTCTCAGCGAGAAGATGTATCGATTCTTCATGTCCGTAAAGCAGCCCGACGGCTCTTTCACGGTCATGCACCATGGCGAAGTCGACGTCCGGTACGCCGCTCTCTTCCTGCTCCTCCTCGCGACTTATCCGAACCAACATCAGCGGAATATACTGTCTCCTCGTCGTAGCAACCCTCCTCGACCTGCTCACGCCCGAGCTCGTCGCCGGCACGCCGGCCTTCCTCGCTTCCTGCCAGACGTGCGAAGGCGGCTTCTCCTCCTCCTCACAGCCATACTTCTCCTCCTCAGGCGACCTGCTCTCGTCCCCGCGGCCGCCGCTCGGGGAGGCTCACGGCGGATACACGTTCTGCGCGCTCGCGTCGTGGGTCCTCCTCAGGTCTTTCCAGCCCCCTCCGGCAGGCGTGGATATCAATGTGAAGAGGCTGCTCCGATGGCTGGTAATGATGCAGGGCAGTGAAATTGAGCTAGGTGGATTTAGGGGGAGGACGAATAAGCTTGTAGATGGATGCTATTCGTGGTGGGTTGGCGGGGCGTTTGCACTGCTGGAGATGTTGGGTGTGCCGGCGCCTGGCAAGGGTGAGACTCCGGCAGCGCATGACGGAGGGGATAACGAATGGGATGATGTGGATGGTGCGCCTTATTTCACTGCTCCGGGTGAGCACGAGGTGACGGAATATAGATGCACTGTTCAATCGGAGGGCTCTGCAGGAGTACATCTTGTATGCAGGTCAGCATCCAACAGGCGGTTTGCGGGATAAGCCACCCAAGATCTCGGATGCGTATCACACATTGGGATGCCTATCAGGTTTAGCCTCCGCTCAGCACTACGTTGTCCCCTCCTCGACAAGACGAGAGGAGACCACGCTGCTTTGGGAGTCCAATGCCGGTGTGTATCCGCTCATTACACTAGCGCAACTGCCATTGACGAAGCCATCGTAGACTTGAGCTTCGACGAGCAGCGGAAGAACGCATTCGCAGACGCCCTTTCGTGGGTTGAGGAAGAGGGTGCGTCAAGGTATGTCGGAGGGTCTGCAGATCGTGTGGCAAGTTCACCTTCCCCATGCGCTTGTCATTGCCAAAGGCTGATTGATGCTCCGGTGGTTGTAGAACGCCATGCATCCAGTATTCAACCTCACGATGACCCACGCCGATGCCATGATGGGGTATTTTTACAATCAAACTGTGCTTCCGAGGTTGAGGAGGAATGTATGAATCATTTTGGGGTTACATCGGCATCTTTCGAAAGCGCTGGATAGTTTGTAGCAATAAAAGAAATTGTATAGGAAATCAGAATATAAAATACAGTGTAAAATGTTTGGATGATTGTCCGACTTTCCTCCTCGGACAGTTTCGCCTAGCAGGATCCTCCCGCGTACACGACCTCTGTCTCGCGCCATCCCTCTCTCTTATGCCATGTCTATCTCTTGTGCCATCTCTCCCTCTTTGGCATATCTCCTCGTCGCTTTGACTTTTTTATTTTATTTCTCTTATCATGACTTACAAGAATCCAAAGGATATCGATCGAAAAGTGACTCACGATCGATATGCCATCGGCAACACACCTTATTTCCAAAATTTTGCCCCGGCGACCTCTACCGCTCCTTCGCCGGCTACATTCACGCACAGTAATGGCACCCTTGTCCCATCGTAGCATCAAGGGTATGTTCAGGTCGACGTGGAGGTGTCTTCACTAACATCGATGCTGTAGATGGCTGGTTCCGGGAGATTTCCTCGCAGTGGCCAGGGCAGGCCATGACTTTGAAGGTGAACAAGATCCTCCATGTCGAAAAGTCTCTGTACCAGGACGTGCTTGTCTTTGAGTCCGAGACATACGGAAATGTGCTGGTCTTGGACGGCGTCATCCAATGCACGGAGCGGGACGAGTTCTCGTGAGTACTTCACATTTGTGAGCGTAACTCCCTTCGACTCATGTACTTTCCAGCTACCAGGAGATGATTGCTCACTTACCACTTGCGAGTCACCCGAATCCTAGGAAGGTGCTGGTCATCGGTGGAGGAGACGGAGGCGTCGTGCGTGAAGTCCTCAAACACGACACAGTCGATGAGGTTGTGCTCTGCGACATTGACGAGGTGAGTGCCCTACACTAGCCTTCTACATCTCCTTACACCCGTCCAGGCCGTGATCCGTGTCTCCAAGCAGTACCTCCCTCACATGTCCGGCCTGCTCGACAATCCGAAGGTGCGCGTGTACGTTGGTGACGGGTTCAAATTCTTGCAGGAAAACACATCGACATACGACGTGATCATCACTGACTCGTCCGACCCCGTTGGCCCCGCTGAAGCCCTCTTCCAAAAGCCATACTTCCAGCTCCTCCACGATGCGCTGACGCCCGGCGGTCACATCTCCACGCAGGCCGAGTGCCTCTGGCTCCACCTCCCCCTCATCAAGGAGCTCCGTGAGATGACCAAGGAACTCTTCGCTGTCGCCGAATACGCATTTACGACGATCCCGACGTACCCCGCCGGGCAGATCGGGTTCGTCGTCTGCTCGAAGGAGAAGGACCGGGACTTGAAGACGCCCGTGCGGAAACTGACGGGCACGCGGTATTACAATGAAAAAGTGCACACGGCGGCGTTCGTGCTCCCTGAATTTGGCAGGGCCATGATAGAAGAGAGCCGGAACGTGCTGCCCAAGTTCGGGCGGGCGCTGGCGGAAGCCAACGTGCAGCAGCGGAAGAAGAAGGTCCTGCTCCTCGGCAGCGGTTTCGTCGCTCGTCCATGTGCGGAGTACATCGTCCGCAATGCTGCGAACGAGCTCACCATTGGTGGGTAGACGGTCTAGGGTCTCCTTTACGTAGCTGACAATGTTTGTGCAGCCTGCCGGACGCTCAAGAGTGCCGAGGCTCTTGCGGAGGGCCTCCTCGCTACCACTGCCATCTCCCTCGATGTCAACTCCACCTCCGCGCTCGATGAGCAGGTCGCCGCGCACGACCTCGTCATCTCACTCATCCCCTACACATACCACGTTGCCGTCATCAAGTCCGCGATCAAGGGCAAGACGCACGTTATTACGACGAGCTACGTGTCGCCGGCAATGCGCGAGCTCGATGAGGAGGCGAAGAAGGCCGGGATAATTGTGATGAACGAGATCGGGCTGGATCCCGGTATCGACCATTTGTACGCTGTCAAAACTATTTCCGAGATCCACGAGAAGGGTGGCAAGGTATGTTCTTTTGTATTAATGCGTGCCTGCTTTCTATCAATATTTATGCACTCGCTCTTTTCTCGCAGGTTAAACAGTTCCTCTCATACTGCGGCGGTTTACCCGCCCCCGAATGCTCAGGTAACCCTCTCGGCTACAAGTTCTCGTGGTCGTCGCGCGGTGTCCTGCTCGCCCTCCTTAACTCCGCGTCCTACATCTCCTCCGGCAAGCTAGTGAACATCGACGGTAAGGATTTGATGCAGTACGCCCAGCCGTACTTCATCTCGCCCGCGTTCGCGTTCGTCGCGTACCCGAACCGCAACTCCGTGCCGTTCCGCGAGTGGTACAACATCCCTGAGGCGGAGGTCGTCGTCCGGGGCACGCTGCGGTACCAGGGCTTCCCTGAGTTCGTCAAGGTCCTGGTGGAGCTCGGGTGGTTGGATATGAGCGAGAAGACGTGGCTGACGTCTGAGCTCAGCTGGTTGCAGGTTATGCAGAAGCTGACGGGCGCTGAGGAGGCTAGCGAAAGGTGGGCGATTTTCTCTACCACTCGCGAGACCTGCGACTGAGTCGCCGCGATTTATAGCGCTGTCATTTCTCGCATCAAGGCTGCTGTCCAGTTCCCGAACGAGTCTGAGGCGACACGCATCGTCTCTGGCTTCAGGTGGATCGGGCTCTTCTCAGGCGAAAAAGTCAAGGTCCGGAGCGGCAACCTCCTCGACACGCTCTGCGCACGCCTCGAAACGCTGATGAAGTACGAGGAGGGCGAGCGGGATCTCGTCATGCTGCAGCACAAGTTCGTGGTGGAGTGGCAGGACGGTTCTGAGGTACGTGCTGTCTTACGTGCTCACTGACGATGACTTACGAGGCTCGGTCCGCAGCAAACGCTCACGTCCACGTTGGAGGCGTATGGTATCCCTGACGGCTACTCCGCAATGGCTCGCACCGTCGGTATTCCTTGTGGTATCGCTACACAGCTGGTCTTGGACGGCGTTCTGAGCCAGACTGGTGTTCACGCTCCTTATACCAAGGAGATCTGCGAGCCCATCAGGGTGGTTTTGGAGGCCGAGGGTTTGGGTATGGTCGAGAGAGTGCTGTGAGCGGTCGTTTGCGGGGTCATGGCTGATGTGCAAAAAATAGATGTATCAATATTTCAGCTAGTCTCCGTTTGATGAGCGAATCTGATTGGTTGGGCGGTATATTTTATTGATAGGTTACAAAGGAGTCGACAAGCGAGCTAGGCTGCTAGGATCTGTGAGTCTCCCTTTGTCGTATTGTTTAGGTATATAAGTCGTTCGGGGATCCTCGATATTGGCTGGCCTCCTCTTCGTAGCAAAGCTCATGAGCGCATCTAACGCGACTACCGAAATCGGGGTCTCCTAGAAAGCGGAAGGAAAGCCGGGAGAGATGTGAGGAGTTGTGGTTTGATGACGGGAGTGTCGTTTTGCGAGCGGAAGATACGCTCTTCCGCGTTCATCGGAGCGTCCTGGCATCTCGATCACCCATCTTTAAGGACATGTTTTCTGTACCTCAGTCTGAGGGTGAAGAGACCGTAGAAGGGTGCTCTGTGGTTCAGTCGCAAGACCGCGCGGATGAAATTGAGACCTTTCTCAAGATCAATTACGTCCGTGGGTGAGCAAGCTGGCGTTCTTGTTTTGTATCTCTGCTAAGTGCCACATGCAGTTATGCTGACTCGGAATCGATGTCGGGGTCCGTCACCTCTCTTGGGTATCCTACGGATAAGTCACAAATACGATGATTCATACCTTGAAGAAGCAATTCGCGGTCTCGTGGCATTCTATCTCTATGGAACACGATCGTTCATACCCCTCCCATGAAAATATGCGGTGGCCCAGAGATCGTATATCTGAAGCAATCAGGACGGTAAGGGAGTGCAACTTACGAGCCTTCCTTCCCTCGATGATCTTTAAGTTGGGTCTATTGGAATCCGTCTTTCCGAATATCCTACCGCCAGATGACGACGACTTCGGTACTACTCCTGCGGAGGAACGGATACGTCTGGAAGGATGGACGAAAATGGTGCAGGACTGACGTCGTATCGCCCTCGTTCATCGGGAGGTTATGGGGTCAGGTGCTGTGAACCTGAGAAGCTTTGTTTTATGCGCGACCCCGAGAATAATGCTGTTTTCTCCGGTACAAACTTTGCGCACCTGTTTCTGGAGCCGGACGATCTGGTTTTAGAAGACAAGGGCCTTTGTCATTCCTGCTTAGTAGCAATCAAAGAAGACTTCAACGAAGCCGACCAGCATGTATGGGACAATTTGCCAAGTTACTTTTGCCTACCTGATTGGGAGGTGTTGCAAGAAGAGTTGGAACAGGCGATGAAGGAGACGTGAATGTAGGAAGGGGGTACTGTTGGAAGTTACGCAAGTGTATAAGCGACGTGCAATCAATGCATGTTTCTCTGACAGCCTCGCAGTGATCCATATATCCGTCTCGTCTGAACAGCAAGGACACAGACTTTGAACATATATATTCGTGATAGTGGAACGTAAACGGAAATGACCGGCACTTGTCACTCGCAGGGCCTCCAGCGCTTCGGCAGGAACCAGACAAGGACTCGCTGAAAATACATGAAGACAGCGATGATACTACCGCGCAGCATCTTTCGGGTCAAGCTGAAGTAAGTGAGAAAACTCGGCCTTGGTTGCGCTAGAGTCAATGCCTGGAGAACGTTTCCGATGGAAGGCCGGTTGGCAGGCACTTGATCCCAGCAGCGCGTCAGGAGACTCCACATAGTGTCGTCTGTCTGCAAAACTTCCGGCCGCTCCGGGCGGATGCCCTTCACGACTTTGGCGATGACCACGCTGTCCAGTTTGATATTCGGGAACGGCGGCTGACCAGTCCGTATCTAAAGTCAAGGGTTGGATAACTGGATATACGGCAGAAATTGTTGGATAATACCTCCAGTGCAGTCATTGCCCACGAATACACATCGCTCTCAAAGGTGTACTGGGCCACGTCGCTTTCTTCATCGTCATCCCCATCCGGCGGGTTCATAATCTCAGGAGCGATGTGTCGCGCACCACCTGCTATTCCGGCGGTCGTGAAATGGGTCGTAGACGTAATCTTGGATAGCTGCAGGTCCGAGAGACATGCAACACCATCATCCCGGATGAGAACATTCGACTAGAAAACGGGAATCAGGAGAATTCAGCTGCATTCAACATCATGCAACGATCTTACAGCTTTCAGGTTTCCGTGTACTATAGAACGCTTGTGCAGCCAGTCGAGGCCTCGAGCCATGTCCCTCAGCTTCAATATCGATTAGATCCGAATGACAAAGCCTAAGTATCAAAAGAAGGTACTCACAATTGCCATGTGGTCGGCTTCAGGATGGTCCTTGATGTATCTCACCGCATTGCCATTCTTGAAATATTCCACTACTGGAGAAGGAAGAAACCCCCAGCCTTCTACATATCCATAGAAGGTACATATATTGCGATGGACTGGATATTCCTGTATCTTGGCCCATTCGTTCAGTAGATCGACCACTTTCTATAAGCTCAGTTAGCCACACAGGGATGTCACTCTGCTCAAGGAACTAACACTCTTGACGAGTGCTTGCTCTTTAGGAATAGAAGACACGCCACGCAAGACTTTGATTGTCACAATGACCTAGCAAGCTTACCGTAAGTCAGCAGTACAGAATTTCAACCCACTAGATCTGGAGTGATCAGTTACTCACCTCTTTCAGCCCGTGGCCGGTATACATGGCTTTGTACAGATCGGACGTATCCCCGAATTGAAAAGGGTAGTCGTCTAGTTTTGCTACCCGATCCTTCGAGATCAGCGGATTCATGGCAGGCCAAGGGTTGCTCATAAGTCAGGACCTGAGTATTGGCCCTCACTCTGAGCAAGGACTTGCCTGAGAGAAGGGATATTCTGGCGTTAATTTAAGGGCGAGTCCCTTTGAACTGTACATGTGCAGTGTGCATGGTGCACCGCAAATATGCTGCCTTAAGGTTCTGGTCACGTAAGAAAGAACCTCACTGACATATGAGAGGATACGGTTTGCATATGTACTCGTAATCAGGGCTCCTCTGGCGACAGAGAACAACCGGGAAGAAAGATTCGATTACTGCGATAGTACTTACCAAGTGAAGCGGAGCTTGTGCCGGAGAAAACCCTAAGTACAGTGCCCGGGGGAAAGTATTCTTCTAGCGAAGCAATGTTCAACCTATATCTGTGAATTAGACATCGGTTTATGCCCTTCCGTAATGTATGCGTTATAACACGGAATATAATGTTCCTGTTAACGCGTGCATCAAGCGACAACTCAGGATTGCTGAATGTTCAGGGTACGACACTGTTCGTATGTTGCGCGCAGGTTTGGGGACAAAGAGCGCTGGAACCCTGCATCTCCTATTCCTGGAGACGGAATGCCTTCTGGCCAGGCGACAACTGCGCGGAGATCTCAGTCGCACCATATCTTGTTTATATACCACTGTCAATCGTGGACATCCAGGATGAGAGCACCCGCGTCGTTCCGGATATATCCCCGGACGATCCGAAATATGACTCAATCAATCATCTTGCTAGCGTAGTTGGCAGAAGCTCCGAAGGAGCATGGGCTGAAATAGTCTTGGTGCCAGGCAGCTGCGTGTATCTGGTGCGCATCGCCATACAGAAAGGAGCTGTGGGTCCGCAATGTGCGTGCCGGAATGGCCGGGAGACGAGATCTCCCGGGATAAGGTTGGATACGCTAGATTCACAAGCAAACGCAAGGTATCACAGCAGTCTTTGTGTATTCTTAATATCAGTACAAACGACTCACTCGGAGCTTGCTAACGATCGCAACGCAGCGAACTCATGCCTCGTTGCTTTAGCGATCGCTGGTATGCCATGCCACAGTGTCAACGGGCAGCAAGATAAAAGGGAGCTAGGCATCGTCATGCTCTGGCAGCCATTCCGCGTCCATTGGTCTATGTTCGCTCCTCTCTGCTGGGTAGACACTTGTGGGTCTCTTCAGAGGTCGCGCACTATACGTGCAGTAGCTTCATTCTTTCTACTTCATCGCCCGACAGCCGAATGCGCCAACTTTCCCATAGCAAGTGTGTCCGCATTGCCCAATTGCCCGTTCATGAGGGATCTGGGTTAGTGTCGCTTGTTTCTAGAAAAGACTCGGGAAGAGTTGGTGTATCTGGGACCTCTAGTTCGATGCCGGACAATCGAGGAGTAGGCAAGGACTGGTTGAACGACCGTCGTGGATCCAGGACTAAACGCGCGCTCTGAGAGATTCGATATCTCAGCGTCATCACTGTGTTGATTATCACTCACAACTATGGACGCTGCTGTCCAAAGCCATCTACATAATGTTAACGTAATCGCTTGGAGATAGGGAATGCAGACTTACGGGAAACATACGCCTGTCAAAGGCGAGTGCAGCAAAGAATACGTGATGGTGATTGCGAGCATGGCGGCTACTTACGTTGAGCTGCCGTTATACACTTTACTCAACTGAATATGTCGTACCGAATATTAGCGCGAAGGCCCATGTACCGTCCCTCACGAATTGATGCAAGATTGGACTGCGCCTCCAGCCTAATCTGCGCGACTCGAAGACCTTGTACAGCGTAAGAGCGAACAGGATCGTTTCAAACGACAAGGAAGGGAGCCTATATGATCCATCAGCCGCTTGCACGACGATCAAAAGATTGGTGCTCACCAGTAAATGTAGTTCTGTACTGGCATCGTGATACTGGCGCAGTGAGAGTCGACGATCATCCTCGGAATAATCGTACTGAGCGCGAAGCACAGTACACCAATTAGCCCAGCGTAAATCGTGCTTAGGATACAAAGCAGTATGCGGTTTCGGTTGTACAGGGCATATACTTCAGCAACGTTGAGCACACTCGGCTGTTAATACGATTGGGGCACTGACCTCGGATTATCAGGATTAGATCGACCGAGGATATCAGCAGTTGGACGATAACTCCTTCCATCGTGATCCACTTCTTGCACTGGCTTGGGGTGTAGGTTCCGCCGGTAATCATACCCAGCAACCCTCTGAAATGACGGACTTAGCTGATAGCAGGAAGAGAACGATGTCACACTTACAGCTGCGCGAGCCAAGGAAGATAGCGCCCAATGGCATAGCACATTTTCGCGAGAGTCCACTCTTTCCTGTCAATACATAAGGAAGAGCAGCATGGAGAGGCAATCCTACGTACATCCAAATAAATTCGACCTGACAATTAGTGGTTAGTCAGGAATTTCACGAAACCATCTAGGTAGGTCAAACCTCATCACCGAAAGCCATCATAATGTCCCATGTCAGCAGTGATACGGATGCAACTACGTCGTGATGTGACCTGAGTTACACGAATATGGATAATATGAAGACGGGTATACTGACCATTAGCGTAGCTGAGCTCTTGACCTTCTTCCTGTAGCGCTGGGGACTCTGTCTGACTGTTCGAAGTATACCCGCTCATGAGTTATGAGGCAACGAGGAACCAGTGCAGAGCAGTCAGTCTCTCCGGTTTTACACCACGCTAGTGTTGATGATGATTATCATACAGGGCACTGCTGCAGATCCGCCGGCAGCGAATACCATCTGGGGCATGGCCGCGAATACACCAAATGGCAGACAAGTTAAACCATCGTGGGACATATGGGGTACAAGAAGATCCGCCATTCGACGTTGGCTGCGCAGAGAACGGGATTTTTGGCAAGGTACCGTTGGCATCACGAGAGAGCGGACAGGTGAAGGACGGATGTTCCCGTGGTTGTCGGGTCTCGGTGTATGGCTGTTCACAAAAGGGACACTTGAGAGATCAGTCTGCTGCACGGTGGGTGGCTTGAACAGGGTAGGACCAAACTTGAGGAGCGTATTCGATAGCTTGTAACTTGGCTGTCATAGATTCATTCCGCGACAAAGTTCATTTCTTACTTGCTGAACGAGTTCATCGGCTTTAGATTACACCGACGTTGAACTGCCGCAGTATCACCAAAGGTTCTTTTGACGTGAGATAGAGAGGCCCTAAATGCTGCTAAGAGTACTTATAGACGTAGCAAGGCTTATTATGGTGTATCGCGTGTATCGCAAGCGTTCAGTTATCGCTCTTGTGACAGGTCGCGTCGGCGCGTTATTTGTACATGTTTGCCACTCGCACACAATTAATATTATGACGGGACCCTATTCATAAGGACTTCAGCTGGATTCTTACTACCGTCCCCGCTAGTACTGACAACTCTGCAAGCCTGATTATGGACATTATTGACATCAGCTCGTCTCCGGAATCCGACCTAAATCTGCGAGCAAAGCGTCGCGGTGTTACTCGTCGCCGTACTCCTGCACCCAAAGTTTCATGCGATATCATTGAAATCACGGATTCAGACTCGGACTTGCCACAAGCAATGCGGAGGAGGTCCCCTGCAATAAAAAACAAAAGTGGCCCATTTCCAAGCAAGGCTGGTCCTTCTCGCGGACCTGCCACCCAAGATGCACACGAAGCCGGTTCCTCTAGCCACAATGCAGGCAAACAGAACCGAAGTAGCCGAGTACCACCCGGAGAACGACCTTTCCCATTGTTTCTACCTGAAGATGATGGTTTGGATCTCACGAACGCCGTACCCAAGACCGACGAGCCACACCCACCCCATCCCACTCCTTCGCCTCCCGCATGGCCCACACCTGCTCTAGAGAAAGTGAATGATGTAGATCTCATTCCAGCTTGTCTCGCACAGGTTCTTGAGATTGTCCCGGATGTCGAGCCAGCACACGCCGTTCTTCTTATCGAACAAGTCAGCGAGATCAAGAAAAAAAAGGGCGAAGGTGCGGAGCTCAGGAATGTCGTCGAAGTGGTCTTGCACAATCTCTTCGAGAGCGGAGACTACCCGAAGGTCGACAGAAAAGGTAAGGGTAGAGACATTGGCGGCGCTGGCAAGCGAGCTCGGGAGGATGAAAAGGAAGGCGATGGTAGTTCGGCGAAGAAGACGAAGCCGAACTCTGATTCGCCTTTGCTGGATGCGCCCGATGACGACATCGACTGTGGATGTTGTTTCTCTCCGTACGCCTTCGTGAGTCTTCCTCCTTCAGTCCGGTTTGGATATTGCAATTGTGGCTTTTTAGAATAAGCTTATACAATGCCCCGATGCACACCTATTTTGCCCTGACTGTATGACGAGCTATGTCGGTAACCTTCTCGGTATGGGCGATCCCAATATTAAATGCATGGATCAAAGCGGATGTAAGGAGCTATTCACTGACGGGGAACTGCGTCGGTAAGTTCCCTCCATGTATCAACGTTTGGGTTTACGTATCAGATACCCATTGCCCTGACTCGATCGAAGATTCATGGCCCCGAAGCTTCTCGAACTTTACGAAAAAGTGAGGACGAGGAAGGATATCGAGGCTGCGCAGCTGGATGGGCTGGAGGAGTGTCCATACTGCGAATATAAGGTTCATGGTGTATCAAGTTCCGCCTGTCAGCGGATTTACTCACCAGATAGTCCTACGGGATTTATAGGTCGTTATCGAGAGCGTAGAAGAAAAGCTATTTAGATGTGAGAACAAGGAATGCGGCGCGGTCACCTGTAGGGCATGCAAGAAGGATGTAAGTGATCGTTCACAATTGACAGGCGACTCTCTTTGAACTATGAAATTCCATCTCTTGATTGCGTTCAATTTACTCACCATCCCCGTATTCCGTCGCTAGAATCACTTGCCGAAGAGTTGCAAAGGCAGGCACTGCTTAATTTACCTCATATTGGGGCAGGTCGCTGATACGACGCTGTAGAAGTGGAAGATGACAAGAAAATTGACGCAAGGCATACAGTGGAGGAGGCCATGAGTAAGTGATTCCCGCCACACAGATTGAATGGTGCTCAAACTCGATACGATTGCTTTGTAGCCAAGGCTCTCATGAGAAATTGTCCGAAGTGCAGTAAAGGTTAGTCCAGCTCGGGATACATGTAATTAAATCCAAGCTGATATTTACTCCTTTCAGCTTTCATCAAGGAGTCTGGAGTATGCTTTCTTTTCGGCCTTTATTATCGCTGATCCGATGGTCTAATCCACTCTTACCTCTTTCCAGTGCAATAAAATGACATGTCCTAATTGCCGAACCCTTTCATGTTATGTTTGTCGCCAAGTCATCACCGGTTACGACCACTTCGGACAGGTCAGTCGATTCAAAAAAAAACCAATGTATTGACATTAATTGACATTCGCCAGCCTCCTCCCTACACTGGTCCAAAGGATGCTAACAAATGCCCACTCTGGGATCCCGTCGAGCAGAGACACAATGACGAGGCAAGTGGATATGATCTATTTATCGCCATGCCCTCAAGTCAAGCTGACTGCTACCGATCATTCTACGTCACGTACTTGACAGGTCACGAAAGCGAGAAACCTGGCCATGGAAGCAGTGAGGCTGAACAATCCCGATGTCAGCGACAAGGATGTGACAGTAGATCTCCCTCCCGCCCCCGCACCGGGCCCATCAAACGCCCAGCAGCGGCTTGCTGCGTTGCCAATTCATATGCCACCCCTGGTACACGCAGCAGCACTGCCTATGCCGTGGGGTCTTCCTGTTCGTCCCGTTGACAGGTACATGCAACATGCCCCCCGAGCTGAGCTAGCGCGGCAGCTAATTCGCGAGCAGCGGAGGCAAAACCGTGAACGTATCGACATGCAGTTGCCTCACGACGCAGGTGCCGCAGCTCGAGCTCGTGCACCGGCGCCGGCGCCTGTCCCGCACGCTCCCTTGTGGGGTCTGGGGGGTGTAGATCCGTTCGGTGTGGGTGACTTCCAGCTTCGCGCAGGTCTGCAACAGCCCGCTCTGGACGCTCTGCGAGCTCAAGCTGGCGTGGGTGCTGCTTTCCCGGGTAGAAATGTTCCGCCTCTGGGCAATGAGGCTCCTAACCTTAACGCTCAGCAAGTGGGGGCGGTGCTTGATCCGGCACACGCTGCAAGGATGCACCTTGTTTTTAACGACAGGGCCATGCGTCGGGCGGAACAACAGCTCTATCCTCGGCCCAGATGCCCACCTCGGAGGAAACACAAAGCCAGATAACCTCGGTATTATCGTCTTCTCTACTGAACCTTCCAATGGGTAGAAGGCGTAGCGTCGTTGGGGAGGGTTGCGGACTGGCTGATTCCCGTATGGGATATAACTGCGTCTCAATAGTCATCTAATAATTCTCTAGTGTTCAATTTGATCTCTTCGGCTGCGCACCGAAGGAGATGTAGTGTACAAAGACAAACTCTAATTGGAATATTGTTATTTATCTAGGTGCTAAGTGTCGTCCTTGCCAGCGACACTAGTGTGCCGGACTACGGCCTGGTAGTCTATAGTTTTGGATACTGATCTGAGATCTCGGATGGCTTACTGCGACGAAGCGCCCAATCTGATGATGGTAGGACGCTGCCTGCCACAAGCTCTTGGTGCACATGTTTGTTGGGTTACCCCAGGTGTTTGCCTGCTGACAGGTTGCCCTTACCTCCGTGCCCTACTAGTAGCTCAGAGTTTTGTCGGGTATGGCTGCATCAAGGTCTGCGCTTCAATAAGGCTGGTACATAAGGGCCGCGCGAGCGCAGCAGAACCCGCTACTTTGGGCTTTTGATAGGTTTCGGAATGGATTTCAACTTGTACTGACGTTATCCTATATCGTCGATTCTGTGTATGCGCATGTGGCGGCCTGATGGCGACCGATGAAGTCAGCTATGGTGCGGTTCACTTAGCCACCGGTGAACAACTTTTTTGTAAATTAGGAAAAAATCCGAATATTTTTTCCTCTAGCCAAAATGTTTCTTTTCAATATAGGAGTCGATCCTCAAGATGGTTTTGCGATAGCGTCAATATTGAGTGAGTTATAAATTTCACCTTCGCTCAATTTGGGACTGCATACATAAATGTGTATTTTACTCGTCAAAAAAACCTTGTAATCACATCCAGAGTGTGTCTGCATGATTTGTACAGTTGTAGAATTAAAATATATGTTCCGAAAATCAACAGCACCTCAAAGAAATTAGGGTGGCTTAGAAAAAATTCCGGCCTCCGGCCAATTTGGGACTAGTTCACCGGAAGCGGTGGCTAAGTGAACCGCACCATATTATGGATAGCGCTGGCAGTATACATAGCCTTCCAAAATCTCCTTTAGGTACGTTTCCCACACAGCCACTGCCCTAATCCGCGCATCACGCGAGATCTTAGAGATGCGCTGTACTCTCTCATGCGTACTGCTTGCACCATGCGCTCTGTATGACTCTTGGCTGGCTAAATACTCTATAATATATGCTGTGGCTTTACTGATGGACCTCATCAGGAAAATGTCATCCGGGCTTAGCGGTCTTTCTCGGTCTTTTTCGGTCTTAGGACACTTTATTTAAGAGAAATTAAGCCAAGTCCCGGCGCCTAGAGTGCCGAAAGGTGGCAAAAGATGCCCGAAAGTCCGTTTAAGACACCTTTAAGTCCCCTAAGGAAATTTAAGCCAAGTCCCTTCAGCCTGACATTTTTCTGATGCTGTCTCTGTTGGAAGTATCTTGTCTTGAAGTCGATTCTTGCAAATGGTACAAGACAATTGTCGCTCGAGAGCTCAAGTATCTGCTCTTGCACCACTTTCAGGTCGACACGACGCTAGGGATACAAAATGTAATGAATATTTCTTGTATTTCAGGTTGTGGAATGGGGAAATTTTCTCTCTTTTCTTCTCTTTCTTATGTTTCGGCGGTTACACGCTCTACATTGGTTCATACGCGTAGGTATATACTCGTATCATACTGGACTGTGCATTGGACACATTTTCAGAACTTTCAACATCCACCGCAATGCATATGGTTTTGTGATCGTAGCAGGTGCCATCCTAGGCATCTGAGCCGGTATGCTCTGGACGGCCCAAGGCTTGCTCGTGTCAGTCTACTCGACCGAGGCGCAGAAGGGAGTCTCCATCGGTATCTTCTGAATCATATTGAACTTCTGACTCACCGTCTCCATAGTTCATAACTTCCGCTCCACGAGCAACCAGGGCGGAAATGGCACGTACATCGGCTTCCTCGTCCTCACCTAATTGGCACTGTCAATCCATGCTCATGGATCCCAGGCTCCTATTACCATCCGCCCTCGCGTTCTCGTTCCTCAATTCGAGAGCACATGAGAAAATAGATCTAATAAGGGAATTTGACAAGTCTTATATAAGAAGGCGAACGTGAGGAAGAGAACGCTGTAGGACAGTCTAGTCCGACGCATTGGCCATCACAATAAATCCATCCCAGGTAATTCACCTCATTCCGATCGTTGCATAGCATAGACCGTTGCCTCAATATGTCATATACAGGTAATAACTCATATATATCTTCACCGAAGCAGGACTGCTTCACGTTTTTAGAACCCAAGATCTCAAATTTACTGCTAGTATAAAGCACCATGCGTGTACACCCGCCCACAAGGCTTCATGTTGCTGATCGCTCATTCGCTGGCTTGCTTACAGTGAAGGCCAAATATCCTGACTATGGGCAAGTCTACGATCTACACTGTAGGCAACTCGCGCAACAATACCAGGATATTTGATCTTTCGGAAAAAACAACCAAGCAGGGTGAACACCCCTTCCAATTCGGAGATACGTCAGACCTATACATAGCGGGCCTCAAGTTGACGAACAACAACGGGCAAGAGGTTCTGGCGCGTAACTATCCATCATCCACCGGGAGACGCATTACTACTCACTCATTTACGGCCCAGCACAGGTTGTAGTGAAGGTCCTGCGTGGCGTCTCGTCCTTACCGCGAGAACGTGATTACGTCCTGCGCGTACGTTTCTCATGAGGTCGTTGTGTTACTTCATGTGGTTAAGCACAGCTACAGAAAGTTTCCGAACTGCTTGAAGAGTGGTCCAGGATAGAGGTTAATTACAAACATCGCAATATTTGTAGTTTTTACGGATATGTGCAAGGATGGGGTCAACTGCTATCTCCGGTTATACCGTACTTCAAGAATGGCAACGTGGTGAAATACGTTAAGGACCATCCCGACGCAGATCGGATGACCTTGGTATGTACAGATATATCCTCGTGATGACCTCACTCTAATGCAGATGCAAAGTTGGGCGATATTGCCACCGGTCTGGCCTGGTTGCATACGCAGTCTATAGTGCACGGTAACCTGAAAGCGGTAAACTCTTAATCAAACTACACGACCTGTCACTCACACTATATAATTGAATTTAGTCCAACGTACTCATCCAAGACGATGGTGTGGCGTGCCTGTCCGACATACAACTATCGTCGATCACATCCACGACCCATTTCACCACTGCCGGAATTGCCGGTGGCGCTAGACACATAGCTCCTGAGATCATGAATCCTCCAGATGATGAAGACGAAGAAGAAGATGGGGTAAAGTACACCACTGAGAGCGACGTCTACTCATTCGCAATGACTTCATTGGAGGTAAATTGGTCAGACAGGTTCATTTCGATGGCCACCATTAATGAATGTGTCTAGATATTGACTGGCCAACCTCCTTTTCACAATATCAAGCTAGACAGTGTGGTCATTGCGAAGGTCGTAAAAGGCACACGTCCAGAGCGTCCGGAAGTCTCGCAGGTCGATGATGCTTTGTGGAACCTGCTCACACGCTGCTGGGATCAAGACCCCAAGTGCAGACCGAGCATATCAGAGGTCCTCAAGACACTGACCGCAGCTCGCCCAAGACCTTCGTCCTACTTGGTGATCCTCCGAGAGAGATTCCAAGCCGGTCTCACAATTGTTTTCGTTTATATTCGACAAATCATCTTTTGCATTTTGCCCGGACGTTGATTGGCGCGAGATTAATGTCACTTTCTTTCAAGTAACATCGAGTCAATATCATACTCCATGTCTGTTATGCAACCGCGATTTCTATACCATGGCCATACTACTCCCAATGGGGTGTTCTGTTATTATTGCCTTGTCATTTGTCATGTACTCGTACAATACCCACTTGGACCAAGCCGTACGCATCGAACTGTGAAGCTTGGCTAAACATTTCTTTCAAATAATGGCCTTGGTGAGTGGGTGGGTATTCATCTCCACCACTAAAGTATCCTCAAGCGAAGTCAAACATGTGCCTATTGTCAGCTACAGACACCAGACTACCTCTGTCTCAGCGAACACATGAAGATTCCTTCAGCTGAAGCCGTTCAAAATGTCAGCAGCTTTGAAAGGCTGTCCCATGTTCACAAAATCCAACAAGACGAAGTTCGGCGCCCTACCCGCAGCAAACTGCGTGCATCCATATGCATTTGCGAGGATCCTAACCCCAGCCAATCCGTCAGAACAATCAGAGATCAACAGACGGATAGAACTATAAGCGCTCACGACGGAACACCGTTGGTGGTTGGGGCATCGCTCGGATCACTGATGATGATACCGGTATCGAGTAAGTTTATGTTTAGCGAGTGATTTATCATGTACATGTGGTCCTCATCTGAGAGAGGTCCGCTGGTTCGATTGACAGAGCAGGGAAACGAGGCGTTCGTCACGCTGAAGGGCGTCTCCCAAACCTGTTGCACAGTCAAGTTATCATTTCGGAGCTAAGGACATTGGGGCAGTGCGCACCATAGTGAATTCTGACATGATGTATGGAACCGTCGTGCCGTCCTTAGCGCCATAGTCCATGAATACCACAACGCGCGTGTCAGCATCGATCAGTTGACCAAGCGTTGGCCAGTCGCTCTGCTTAACCGGAACGCTCGGGGGAACGTATGTCACGTTGGCTATGCCTGAGTTCTGGAAAGCAGGGTCCCACATGTCCTTGATCGAGAGCCCTTCGGGGTTGGTGAAGATGAAGGTCAGGACTTCATTGGGGTTGGCATCGAGCCAGGTCTTGACGGTGGTCAGGTAGTCTAGGATCGTATTAAGACTGAAGCTTTAGGACAAGAGGCTCGCAGAGTTCAGATACCTTGTACGGTTCCACCGTCGAAAAGCGCCTAGATAAGGCAGCAACTCAGTCTTCGGTCGCATTTTCTGCAATCGAGCCGAACTCACGCAACCTAATACAACCAGTTGGTGGATATGCAACGTGTAGGGAACATGGACCTACTGGTATGGCAGAAGTGCAGCTCTCCGTCGTCCCTACGCTCACATAAGTTAGGCCCGGCCAATAATAGAGAACACTCACTCGTGGGCCTGCGCCTGAAGCAATCTGATGCCGAGATTCAACTGTGCCGTGATATTGATCTCCTGGTCCCGAGCCACTGCAGACCCTTCATGAGCCCCATCTCGTGTTGGTGTATCGGTGTACTCACATGCAGCCGGGTCCGTGCTGTGGGCGAAAGAGTCGTGGGCTATATGCTGTTATTCAGACATAACTCAGGGCAAGCAAAGAAACGGTCGAACCTCCGACGAAGGTAGTATTACCGTAACTTCTATCACAGAGCTCTGCTCGCCCATTGCAGACTGACGCCCTGGATTCTCCTTACAATCAGGGTCTCACAGAAGTCCCCGAAACTTACCTCTTTGCAGGAACACTAGCAGCGTGTACCGATGTCGTCACTGCAATCAAGACAGTCGCCGCTCCAAATATGTTGACGCGCATTGCTGTGAGCGTAGCAAGGTGGGGCGTCGTGGGCTCTGGACCCTCCAACGACTATATATGCTCAAAGCCCTCGACGACGAACGCGGGGGAGAAGGCGCATCCTTGCGGCCACCAAGCTTCTCTCCTCGTCGGTGCCGAGCCAAGTGACGCAGTAGCATATGGTCCATCAAGCGTGCATGATGGATCCTGAGAGACGTGTTCGCCTGGCTGAGGGCAGTCGGCTCTGTATGTAGGAGCACTCAATTGAGGTCTGAGCCCAGTACTTGGTGGCCGCCTGTTTAGCGAAGGAGGTCCCTCGAAGGTTGTGTTTCCGAAGGCAGTCATAGAAGTCTATACTCAACCTGCCATGCGATAGACGCAGGGAAGAAAGCAAGAGACGAGAGGTAACTCCAAAGAGACATGAAGAAAAACTAAGGTATAATATTAAATTTGATTAGTTATGTACTGTAAATATTGTAGCAATTCATTTATTTAAATTCGCGACTGCAGTTCCGCAGCACTTATCTTCTCCTGTGTGTCGGCTGTACATGTTCCTGGCGTTTAAATTCTCTCAGCAGCGTCGCACAACCCGCGTCACGACTTCGTTGCGGAGAGGCCTGAGCATGCATATACGCTCATAACCTCGCAATGTCAGTCGTCGGTAGTCTCAAGACGACGCTGTGTCGCATTGGCCGTTGCAATTTCATTCGAAACTTCGACAAGCCATACTAGCGCTCACACACCTGGTTTCGGACGGAGGCGCTCACTCAGCAATGTCGGCGTGTTTGATGCGAATCGAGTTTTACGAGGCGACTTGCCACCTTCAATGCCCGCGCTGTGACTATAGGACTGTCAGTCTGTTTGGCTTTGCTCGCCTATCCGGCCAGATAATCCACTCAGTTATCACAATTCATGCTCAAATACACTGGCTGCCGTGGACGGCACAAGACACATCCAGGTGTAGTCCTTATCACGGCTTCTTGTTCGTCCCTTCTTGCTTGCCGAAAAGTCTATATATCCTCATTCGTTCTACGGTCTGATCACCTGCGATTCGGCCGTTCAGCCATGGCTTATTTCCTGTTCACTCGTCATGCTCCTCCGGGTCCTCCTCGTCTTCCACCTCCGAAGATCCGTTTTTCTCCTGCAAGTGGATTTTCATTTCCTCTCACAGCACTCTCATTCAGGAAGATTGAAGAAATTCGGAAGGTTCATGAAACTCATCTGTCGCGCTTCTTCTACGCTGCTCTCTAGGTTGCGGTAACTAGTGATCACGATCTGCGCTTCGGTCGTTCGGTTATGGTTTATTTCCTGTTCAGTCCTCATACTCCCCCAAGTCCTCCTCCACCTCTGCAGAGTTATCATCCTCCACGAAAACCTCGTCCTTCACCTCCGAAGATCCATTTTCCTCCTGCAAGTTGATCTTCATTTCCTCTCGAAGTACGTCTAACTCAGAAAGATTGAAGAAATTCGGTACATCCACGAGAATTATTCGTCGCGCTTCTTCTATGTTGCTCTCTAAGTTGCGGCAATATGCAGCACAGAAACCCGCAGCGCACTTGAGCCTGTAATCTTCCAGCAGGATCAGGACCTCCGGCCAGTCTTCCGAACCAGCCTGTAAGCGTCTGACCCTACAACTGAAAAGCCACGAAAACTTTCGAGCTCCACGTTCCCTCACATCGCTAGGAGGGATGTCGTACTGGTCGGGGTTAAGGCCGTAGTGATCAAGAGCAGCACCAAGGATGAGGTGCGATCATAAATTCAAGACTTTTGGACGACCTGCGTGACATTGAATAGTGTCTTCGGGATTGTCACTGATGCTCGGGAGTCGGTATCGGCCCTCAAAATTACCACAGCAGAAGTACAGCGCACTGCAGGAGAGCTCGAAGACTGCACTCTCGTAGGATCCTGCATATCTTACCTCCGATGTGTCAAGGATACGCGCGTTGTGACTATGCCACTGCGCAAATATACTGGCTGACGTGGGCGGCACAAGACACATCTACTTAGGTGTAGTCCCTATCACGGCATCTTGTTTGACCCTCTTTACTCGCCGAAGATTCCACATATCTAGTTTCGTTCTACTCTCTGATCATCTGCGCTTCGGTCGTTCGGCCAGGACTTATCTTCTGTTCACTCGTCATGCTCCGCCGAGTCCCCCTCGTCTCCCACCTCCCCAGACTTATCATCTCCCTCCACCTCCGAAGGTCCATTATCCTCCTGCAAGTGGGCCTATATTTCCTCTCGAAGCACATCCCACCCAGGACGACTAAAGAAATTCGGTACATGCACGAAAAATATCCATTGCTCTTCTTCTATGCTGCTCTCTACGTTGCGGTAACTGGCGCTGCGCGGAATCTTCCGGCAGGATCAAAGTGTCCAACCAGTCTTCCGATCCAGGCTGTCAGCTGATCCTACAATTGAAAAGCCACGAAACTTTCGAGCTTCACGTACCCTCGCATCGCTAGGAGGTATGTCGTACTAGTTGGAGTTACGGCCATAACGATCACGAGCAGCACCGAGGACGAGACGTCATCATAAAAACATGATGTTCTGAGGACCTGCGTGACATCGGATAGTGTCTTCGGGATTTCACTGATGCTCAGGAGCTCGTATTGGTCCTTGGAAGTAAGGCACACTCTGCAGGAGAGCGCGAAGACCGCACTCCCGTGCTAGTCTACATATCTTGCCTCCGATCATTTTGTGCACACGGTCGTTCGTCGCCCGATCATAAGCTTTCCATTGTGCGCTATGTACCGGGAAAACTAACCAGGAAGCTGATCGCGCGGGGCTTGAGCATGGGTGCGTCGTAGTTTATACTGGGTCTAGAAGACGGGATGTGTCGACGCTGTAAGTCCTCGTAATCATTCCATCGATGGGGCTAATGTCGTCCGCGAGGTTTTGACGAAAGTGTTGAAAGATAAATCGTCTCACGTTGGAATGAACGGCTATCCAGGGTGTGTCCTGCGTATTTGACTGAGGCATGTAAAGCATGTTATTGAAGATACGGTTGTGGTGGGCTAGCAAGTCCATGCAGACTCGAAAAGCAGGGTTCTCCGCTTTTAGAACGACTGTCCCATCGGAGAATCAAAGACTGTCCGAACGTGTATACCGTCCTTCGACTTAGTTCGCGTCCGATTCAAGAGCGCATTGGATGCTTCCTGGTGGTGATTCTCGACCAGAGCTGCCTATGCTGCAGTGGATATAAGCAGTTCCGCAGAGAGTCTTTGGATGATCACACACCAGAGAGCGAGAACATCACTGCAAACTTAGATCGTGTCTTCACCGTGGCAACCTCATTCATGGTTTGCGAATACGTGAAGCTTGATCGTTCTGATAGCCTATTCTCTTTGACATTTCACGTACAGCTCTCCTACTACAGTGTGTACATACGCCGGGTCTTCATCGATGCATCTGCTTGCTAGATCTCGGACAGTGAAGCCTCTAAGCCACCCATCACACACGGTTGCACACCAAGTTGGAAAACTCCATAATTTATAACAAACCTGCACTACAAGTATGTACTATGTATGTAAGCTCTCGGTTTCGAAACTATATTATAACTGCACTGTATTCAGGGTCTCGGGGCAATCTAAATTAACGTTGTACCCAGAATAGAACTAGCCACCATCAATATGACGCTCATCTGTCACTTACCAGGAGCTATAAACCTGTGGATCCGACCTGAGCTCCCCCCACCGCGCTTGACCACCGTCCAGCATGACATCGCTGCATCCGACGAACGTCGACAAACCTGTGGAGAACATCCATCCGGACAATCTGCCACAGTCCAGCAAGACGAAGCTTGCTCAGGCTTTGTCGGTACTCGTTGACCATTCGAGCAAGCACACAGATGTGACACAGAATGTTCACGGGCCGATGCACTTGATACCCAGCATTCCTTTTCTTCACAAGCTGGTCCCCGAATTGGAGGAGCTGGCGACCAAATACCATATTGGAAACTTCGTCGTTATCAGGGGCACTAGTGAGCGGATATTTGAGAGCATGCCCATCTACGCCAGGTGAGAGAGGCCGTAAAATCTTCCTTCCATCGCTAAGTCAGATACCAGGATCGGTATGCATTTGCTTTTCTACGGAAAGGAGCAAGTCGAGTTACTGGAAGGGAACAGAAAGATCGACGACATCCTTCGTGATGAATCCATCAAAGCAAGGCGTTTCCCAGCTCGAGTCACGTTCCTGACAGCTGATCGTGTCCGCTCCACAGGAAGGGAAGATATATAACAGTTCTGAATCCGTCAAATCGATCTCCTCGTTTATCTCTACGTACAAGATTCAGCTGGACGAACTTCTCGATCCAGATCTCAGTCACTACAAATGTTTCAATGAGTTCTTCTACAGGTGGGTACTGCTGAGATTTCTTCCGTGCGGTACTCATGGGATTTCAGGCGGCTGAAGCTAGATGCACGCCCGGTTCAATACCTTGACAATCCGTTGTCTTTCTGCAGTCCTGCCGACTGCCGTATGACGGTCTACAGTACAGTTGATTCGGCAACGAAGTTCTGGTGAGTCAACAGATCCACACTGCAGTTATGATTCTAATTTCATGTTCAGGATCAAAGGGGACGAATTCAGCATCGCAAAGTTACTGAACGTACCCCCAGATTCTGAACGCGCCAAATACTATGAAGGTTCTAGCATGGCAATTTGCCGTCTGGCACCCCAAGACTACCATCGCTTCCACTGCCCATTAGATGGAACCGTAACTGGCGAGATCGTAGACATACCAGGGCAGTATTACACTGGTAAGCGCCGCTTTCGTCTGAAGTGATTGATCCGTACGTTAAGATTCACTTCTCAGTGAACCCACAAGCCGTGAACGAGCCCAAGTTCGACGTCTTCACTGCCAACAAGCGCTCCATCGCCTATCTCACGCACGGCCAGACGAGCAAGGAGGTGGCGTACGTTGCAGTTGGTGCGTTGCTCGTTGGGAGTATCGAATGGACTGCCGGGAAGGAGAAGGGCGAGATTAAGCGCGGGGACGAACTAGGGTGAGGCGCGTCCTAACTCGGGCTGGGTCTTCATGCTGACAGTCGATCCAGGTATTTCGCGTACGGCGGAAGCACAGTTATCGTGTTGTTCCCCAAGGGTCTTATCAAGTAAGCCAACTCTTCTTGTATTCATATCTTCGCCCCCCACATTGTACTAGCGACGTCATTCGTCTTGGGTCTAGCTTCGGACTCAATCAGAAGTTTATCTGATATCTCCGATTTTTATGCGCCTACACCTCAATTGCTTTGTCTTGCTAGTTCAGTGCTAGTGTACATCTTGCTTCTTGATTCCGTGTCTCATTACTGCGTGTTGCGTGTTCACTCACACTAACCATATTCGGTTCAACAGCTTCGACCAAGATTTGGTGCAGAATTCTTTGGAGCCCGTTGAGACACTTGTGAAGGTGCGTACCTTTGTTCGTTGGGCGAGCTTTTGTGGCGGTGGCGGCCACGAGTTTCTTGATGCCGTGTCTTCATCGCTAAGGCTTGCGGTGATCAGCCATCATTCTGATTCAGCGATTTCCCACCGCGGGTTCCAATTAGCTAGTGCTTGTCCGTACATCGGTATATGTGCTTTGGCATCTTCGCGTACATACGGGGTTAGACTTTCACTTTCCCCCTTTTTAATTCTACCAATTGAATTGCGGGGAAGCGTGCTAATCGTATTTGTCCTAGGTGGGCTATTCGCTGGGACAATGTCCTGATGCTGGATCGGTTCCCGCGTGAGATGCCCCGTTGTTTGTACCGCTACTTGAATCCGTGGACTTTCCTGTATCGTTAGAGGACCTGTACCAGAGCCCGTTGAAAAGATTGAGCTCCAGACGGTGGCTATGCGGGTTGATATAGCGCTATTGTTAGTCAATTGTGGGACTAGTACGGCGTGTGACAGCATGAAGAAATATTCTGATTGGTGTAGTGCGTTTCCGGTGTCGTGCTAGCTGAGATTAGATTGTCATGCGTGATCATGATATCGAAAGTTGTTACTATGCCATCAGAGGACCAGCGATGATTGGGCACAGCAGGGGGTTCACCCTGTATAACTAGTACGGCGTAATGACAGCGTGAAGGAATATTCTGATTGGTGTAGTGCGTGTCCGGTGTTGGGGGCGTGCTAGCTGCGACTAGATTATAATTAATATTGGTTATTGTGTCATCAGAGGATCAGTGATGATTGGGTGAAGGGGGTTCACCCTGCCTCAACTTCGAATGTACGAGCGATCAGGCAAAGAGTAGCTATAGGAGGAGTGGTGTCGACATGACGATTGTAAGAGGCGAGCTCGAGCAAGAGACGCGGTTCACTTCCTGTCCTTGTTTACAGATTGTTATGTGTGATCATGATATTGTAAGTGGTTACTGTGTCATCAGAGGACCAGTGATGATTGGGCGCAGCAGGGGCTTCAACCTGTAGGACTAGTACAGCGTAATGACAGCGTGAAGGAATATTCTGATTGGCGTAGTGCGTGTCCGGTGTTGTGTGCGTGCCAGCTAATACGACTAGGTTGTTATGCGCGATATTGGAATTGGTTATTGTGTCATCAGAGAACCAGTGATGATTGGGTGAAGGGGGTTCACTATGCTTCAACTTCGAAGGTACGAACAATCATGCAAAGAGTAGAATTGGAGTGTTGTCGACATGACGACTAGAAAGAGGCGAGCTCGAGCAAGAGACGCGTTTCACTTTCTGTCCTTGTTTACTCCATTGAGCTCAAGAGTCAAGATATTGCATGTGGCACGGGTTTGCTCCCGAGCTCGGTGTCCTCGGGCATCCGAGGGGAACGGGGTAGACAGGCATTTCCGGTTCCTTTCCGGCTGTCATGAGCAAGACGCCTCCTGAGGGTGTATGCATATCCCGGAGCAAGGCGCTACATGTGCACTAGTAGTCGACATTTGACGTGAATATGTAGACGATGTAGAGCTGCTTGTCCTCAGAGTCCAACTAAGCTTGCGGGGTACGCAGGACTTTGAGTGATGTTTTCACTCGGCACAAGGACTCGGAACCGAATTGGTCACTATTTCAAAGATGATTAGGTTTCGATCGTGTTGTACTGCACACCCTTGTCCCCAACTACTACGAGAGCGCTATGTTGCCATGAAGTTGGTTTTGAACACCAGTATGATTCTTCGTTGTTCACTGGAGTACAACGCTTCTCGCTGTACAATCTTCTCTGCAGTAGATTCTCCCGGCGTATTTTCCGGTGAATTTAGCAACCGTGTGCCCGCCATCAGGAACCTGCGGAGAAGTCACGCCTGACTTCCCGCAAGATTGACTCGTGACCACGAGATCAGCGACGACGGTTAAACGGCTGATCTGAAGCCGGGGGTATCAGAAATGACTATCGTGGCTGACGCTACTACTGAAATCATTAGAAGACAAAGATGCTAGATGGAGATATAATATGAGCGCTTTCTGCGGGTCCTCGAATCGTTTTCCCGTTCCCGTGCTTCCATGCATGTGCCATGAACCGCGCGTTGGATGAGTTCTTGGACTCCAAGAGGCGGGATGGATATCGGCCGGCAGCTGCGCGCGGTTTTTATTAGAAGTATCTTTGAGATCTGAAGGTGGGCACTTCAACAGGTTCTCGATAAATATTTCGATTCTGACATGACTCATATGTTAGCCAATTCTTCTTTCTGAGCGCCGAGCAGCTTTGCATGAGGACGAAGATTCACATTAATTGCGCTAAGTCAGAATCGTACTGGAATCGCAGGAACGCTTCCGGAGGCGTTCCTGCACTCGAGAATCACAATTCTGAACTGTCTATAGTAACACTTGTATAGGGTCTTAGATAGGGTAAATTAGATCTATCTAGTGTACAAAATTTATACCGGCCGCCCATCTACAACCTGGGGTTGTCTTGTTCTCTATCTCTCACAGCCTGAGTGTTCCCTGTCACTTGCTCTGCTGCAGCTGCAGTGCGCTACTGGTAATGATGGTCAGACCGAAGAAAACAAAACCTGCAGAGAAGTCACCTGATGAGGATAACAATTAGTTGTGTAGGTACAAGGAGTAGTCATCGAAAAAGCTAGTAGCTAGTCTACATGCACCAGTACAGGAATTGCGCAAGAAATGGCTGCGAGAATCGCCCTGGGCAGAGTGAAACCCGAATCTGCTCCGATTCTCGAAGTCAGAATTGAGTCAGAATCTCACCCAGAATCGTGCGAGAATCGCTCACTCTGACCAGGCCTATTTCAATGACCGGATACAACGAGAACAAGAGCAGCACCATACACGAGTAACACGACGAAAACAGACCTTAATAGGGGTACGAAAATTGGGCCATCCGGCCTCGCACGTGCGTGCGGACTTCCCAAGAGACCGGTCTACCCGTCGGACTCCAAACGGAATCCCAGCAAGTTCTCAAAAGACATTTCGATGCGAAGAGAATCACAAATCGAATTTAAACTTGCTGGAGGCCCGCTCGCGTCGGGTCGAAGCTTTGGACTATCGGGAACTAACCGCGATCTGAGCTTATTTAAGTTGAGCCATGGAGTTAATGGTACGCTCCTCGATGAACGTCAGCACCATGGCTACGCCTGCACTTTGACTTGTCAATGTCAGTTTCAACAGTCCCGAGGTGGTTAGACCCCGTGGTGATAGTGTATCTTAATAAACGTCACCTTTAAATTTCTTCCGTAGTCGCGACTAGTAGTAGGTTCCTGGGCTTCCGATATCGAGGGCTGTGGCTTGGTTCTCCCGGTTCCTTACTGGAATATTATTCGCTTCCCATGCGAGGAAGAGCCAGACGTGTATAGCTGATATGTATGTATGTGGTATTACAACCTGGGGAGGATCCCCCAGCCGAGAGAGTACTTAGCCCATATATGTATAACGATGATGACGAGGCCGAAATGAACGGAATGCTAGCTAACATGGATGATTACAGTACACTTGACGAGAGATAGAGAGAGGGAGAAGGAAAAGAGCGACATAAATAGCCCATGATACATATAGCAGGCAATAAGAGATACGCGATACAGTAGTAGAGTGTTTAGGGTTTAGGGTTTAGTGGTACGGCTGCGCAAAGGAGGGAAGAGGCATAGGAGGGTACGCGTCGTACGGGTTGATGCCGCCGTACAGCGACTCTTTCGCCGACTGCAGATAGGGGTCGTCGTACACCGCCTGATACGAACTATAGTACTCTGGCTGCTGTTGCTGCGCGTCCCTGAGATCGCGATCATTTGTGAGTCCCTATACTAGCGCGACAGATAAACCGAATACTCACAAGGTGTACTGGCTGACAGACGGCGAGGCCTGGTGCTGGGGGACGCACGGGGACGGGGCGTAATACCCCAGCGCCGGCGGCGACTGTGGCAGGAACGGCATCGACGCGGCGTGCCGCATCGGGCGCGGCGCGTATATCGACTGCTGCTGCTGCGCGGCGGGGAACTCGTACTGCACCATCCCCTCGCCAGCGTACAGCGGCGGCGCGACGTACGCGAACGTGTCCGTGCTCAAGGTCGGCATGGGGCACGCGAGGTCGGGCGCGCTGTTGCGCCGGGGCTGGTCGGTCTGCCAAGGCTGGTCGATCTGCCGGGGCTGGTCGCTGTTGTGCTGGGTCTGGTCGGTCGACTCGGTGTCGGAGAGGTCCGGCGTGGAGGAGGTGCTGAGCGTCCCCCGTCGTTTGCGCCGGTTGAGCGTCGTGCTGCGTGTGCGCTTGGCGGCGTCGGCGACGTACGTGCACGTGTGCCCCCGCGCGAGACAGCGCGCGCAGGAGGGTCTGTCCCCGCTGCACTGTGAGGTAAAAGTAAAAGGTAAAATATCCGATCAGCGCGCTTCTCAAGAATTCGGCTGAGGGGGCAAAAACGCACTTTGGCTTTTCTCTCTCTGCACTTCTCGCACGCCTGCGTCGTTCGCTGGTTTTTCAGGGGCGTCGGGGACCGCAGGAATATACACGCGCCCTCAGGCCCGGGCAGTGTGCCCGCCTCGTACTGGTGGTACGCCGAGCCCCACGGGACGTTGTACGGTATGAGGTTCCACGAGTCCTCCGCCTCGGACGGCGTGGGCGGCGCGGAGTCGAACGTGGCGGTCGAGGCGGTGGAGAGCGGCGAGTGCGTACACGGGCGGAAGGTGGCGGGGCTGCCCTCTGAGTAGTTGTGGCGCAGGTGGTGTGTGGGGTGGGCCCGGGCGGGGCGACGGTGGTGCTCCATATCTTCGCCCGCGCTGAACTGGAGATTTAGACCTGCAGCAGCTGGTCTCCGCAGACGACTCTGGTTTGCAACTGCAGGGAGAGAGAGGCTGGAATAATGACGGTCGGCGGCGGAAGCGGTCTGAAATATCGCGTTTGCGTCAGGGTAGGCCTAGTCATATATCTCGCGGAATTCACGAACCACTGATGCCATGGGGATGGGTAATGAGTTATGAATGAGGTACGCTGATGAGTGTCGGGGATACGGGTACAAAATAAATATCGAGGATTTGAGCAAGCGAGGCGCGAGTGGGACGGTGCGCCATATTTAAGTATGGGGCCAAATATCAAGGGTCTGGGCATGGGCAGTGCGACAGAAGGTGCACACGGGCGCTTCGCGAGGGCATCTGAGATCCCGATCTTGCGCTGCCCGATGGGATCGCGCGGCAGAATTCGCAGCGCCGCCTCTGAACAAATAACCCCAAACCGAGAATTCGCGATTAACCTCGCCTTCTATCCACTAGCAGAAGATGCGGCCACTAAGAGAAGATGTCGACGAGTTTGCTTACGAACGGAATATGTGTCCACTAACAGAAGATATGCTGTTGTCTTGCCGAGATACAACTCGAGCTGTCCACTCGCGAGACTCGATGCACTTGCACTCCTATAGCGTATCAAGGTACTCGCTGCACCGACATAGGGCATTTTGTCACTGGGTGGTCCGAGGGTACTACAAGCGTACCTGTCTGCCTCCTGTGCCCGTACCTGACCGGCCGCCAGTCCACATAAAGAAAATAATAGACAGATTAGCGTGCGATTCCGTTATTCGGCCGACGCGCGCCTACCTTAATTGGAGGGTTCTTCGACCATTTGCACGCAATAATCAGAGCAGTTTGAATTCGTGGTCAAGTGGCAAGATATACGCGCGTGATGGTCTGTCGTGGATGAGCTTCCGACTCTCCAGCTGGCCCTTCTGATCCAAAAATCGTACCGCCGCAAAAAATGGCACGAGTTGAAGAACAGTAAGTATTTTGCGGCGATGCTCCCTGTCAGTGGTGGACGAAACAACATCGCGTGCAAACCTGCAATAGTCGCTCAATGGTGCAAACCCGCAATAGTCGCTCAATAATGCAATATTCAGCACAATATTTACTGCCTGATAAACCACGTGCACTCCTCGTCGGCAAGCCTGTACATCCATACACCCACTATCTATCTATCTATCACTCACTCACTCATTCATGCAGAAGGAGTTCACTGCAAACAACGTTAACTCCGGATTCACGGAGGTCTGTGGCTCGCTAAGTGGAAGTGACGGCCAAGATTACGGATAAAAAAAGAAGTCACGGGTATACCGGGCACCCAAAGAAATTCGGACACTTGAGGCACACACGGATATTATTGGTTGCCATCGCCGGCTTTCTTTTAAATATTTCCATCCCACAGCTTGTCGGCTTGGCGATGGGAGCGAGAGGCAGCTGTCAGCACTAGTATTAAACGTTAGTGGCCGAAGTCGCTGGCTCATGACGCGCTTGGTGATAACAGACGCGCTCCGATTGCGACGAATGGAATGTTATAGAATATACACAGGGATTTCGAGAAAAGAACTGCGATGAGAGGGACGAACGATCAACTTTCAAGTCGTCGGATCGTGCAGAACGGCGAGGAGATACCGCTCGTCTACCGCGCCAACGATGAGACACACGTACAGGACCACGAAGACATACGCCGACCACTCACCGGGCGAAATCATAATCTCGTGCCGCCTCGTGCGGATCCTCATAAACCTCACATCGTCCTGCCATCGCCAATCGTAAACCAAACACATCCACCTAATCAACCCAACTCACCGCATCCCGCCCCTCCGCACTGACGTCCGCCAGCCCCGCCTGCACGCTCTCGACGATCCTCCCGATCGCCTGCGCGTACTTGCGCCCCTGCTCGCCCTCGAAGACGACGCCCGAGTGGCGGATGATGCTCACCGGCTGGGATCGCGAGAGCAGCATGTACCCGAGCACGGAGCGGTGCGAGGAGAGCAGCGCGAGGGTCTGCTCGAGCTCGGGCGGTGGGGGGAGGTTCGGGCTTGGTGTAGTGGGTGCATTGTTGCCTATGGGCGGGTAAGTCGATGTTGATGTTGATATTGATGCTGATGTTGTTGTTGCTGCTACGGACGTCTTCGCGTATACGTATACGGTGAGAACGGGACCATCGAGCGAGGATAGCTAGCTAGCGAGACTGACCATGGTACCGATGTGGCTTGTGGACCGTCGATTCAGTGCGTCGTGTGGCGTTGTTTGCGCCTATTGTCCCCGGGCCGCGGTAAAATGTAAATAACTCCAAACATGCGCATACAGGACGCTAGATCTCAATAAGGTTACGCCGACGCGTATCTAGGAGGGACGCCACAATCAGCCGACGTGCACTAACGGCCTGACGTACGGAGGGTCAGAATGAGATAAATGTGTCCCTCGCAATGGAGACTTCGGTGGTATAGATCTACAGTATCTGGTATGGAATGAGACCCTGATACTGGAAAAGTTGATGCTGTTCGGGTCCCTGCCAGTTTTCCCCTCTTGGTCTTCTTGTTCTCACTCGCCTGGCATATCTCTACGGCGAGTCCACTGCGTTACTGGGCGTCCTTGGTTTGGAACGCATCCGCCTCTGCATCGTCCAGCAGCACTATTGGCAACTCCTAAGTTCTTTCAAATCTCCCTGTGGCCACGAGCCTCTCATCTGCAAGTAGGTGATACGGCTCTTTCATCATCTCATCGAGCTCATCTTCCGCGATGACGCCAGGTTCTCCGCGTCCACCGTAAATTTGAGAACTTGCTCAACAATCGCGCGGTTTCTCTCGCAATCGAACATTGAACGCAGAGTAGCCGACTCGCCGCTTTTTCGCGCAGCTGCTCCTCTGCCTCGGGCATATCTAATATCACAGCCGTATCAGCATTGACGAGGAAGCTCCCCTTCCGCTCGCCTTGGCGGGTTTAGCACTGATCATGACGTTTCCTGTGCTCATGTCCCTGTGCAGCACGACATATTCAAGTATCCTACGCGCATGCCATGGGTTAGCGAGGAAAAGTCAAACACTGACGAGACAGCACATCCAGAATAGCGTCCAAGATCATGTGCGTGCATTTGGCAGCGCAGAGAGGCAAATATTCCGACGGGTACTACGACGCATCGACGGTGCACTATGTCGCCGAACGCCGAGATGCCATTGCATGACCCAAGGGCATTTAGAGGACCGATGCAGCTTGTCGTCCACCGCGTCAAATACCAGAGACGATGTTCATCTTCCGTTCCGTACGAATGCCCCGGTCTCTCCGGCTGTCCCTTATCACCACTATGCCAGTTCTGAGCGCAAGCCGCGGACGGGGTGATATACGTATCGAATGAGTAGAAGGCATTTCGAGACGTATACCAGGTACTCCTTGCTCCAATAGGTCTTGTTCGCGACGGGTTTGGTCGATCCGTTGCAATCCCCGCCGCCACTTCGACAACATTCACATCAATCGCGCCAGTCGTACCTTCGATGACAACATGTGGCTTGGTACGGAGAGGGGAAGCAGCGTGGATTCGATTCCACGTTTTCGGTGGCGGCGCAAACCGAGTGTGCATAGAGGATGGATGTGTCCACTGTATGGCAACAGGGAGTGATCAGCTCGATTTCTGCCGTGGGATGGACCATTTGCCGGCGGCATCCATGTTACGTAATGTTAAGGCCCCGAAAACCGCGAGTAGAATAGTAGTGTCACACAGTGTGACTATGTAACACGTCAGCTTGTATGGCC